>QEOT01004011.1:193283-239928 GCA_003123785.1 Pterocarya stenoptera
CAGAGCTTTTCAGTTTCCAAGTAGTAATTGCAATGGTTATTTCTTTTGGGTTTTCTTCTTTTGTGCAAAAAGAAGGAAAAGCAATAGGTAATTTCAAGCTGCCTATGCAAAAGTAAAGGCAATGAATAGTTGTTTGACCACAACTTTTTGACTTAATCCCAAACATAATCGTACGATAATCACTTGATTTGTTTCAAACAAACGTAAAGCGTTAATGGGACTTTAATCAACAGTCCTATTAGCATTAGCATTATTATTATTATTATTATGCAACCAATCTTTAGACCAATTAAAATATTTCAACTCAAAAAATTAAGATATGAATTTCTTAATATTTGTCTGAATTTTAGGGTTTACATTAGGAGAAAGATATATACAAAAAGTAAATTCACATTATTTATGATCGCTCTGATAAATTTTTCGGATAATATTAAATTTTTAATAAATATTATAATATTTCGTTTGAATTCAGAGATGAGTTAATATGAGTTGAGATGGTTTGTGAATAATAGAAAATAATATTTTTAGAATAATAATTTTTTAATATTATTATTATTTTAAGATATGAAAAAAGTTGAATTGTTTATTATATTTTATGTAAAAATTTAGAAAAATTCTTTTGAGATTTAAAAAATGTTGAATTTTATATTTTGGTATGAGAATTTGGAAAGATTCTTTTGGGATTTGAAAAAAAAAATATTATTATTTTTTGTTTGAAAATTTAGAAAAATTATAATGATAAAAATGAGATGAGTTGAAGAGACTTGTGATTACAAACGACTTTATGTATTTCTCTCTCTCTCTCCAATTTATACCCTAAAATATGCTTAAAACCCTATTTATTTGATGGGAAACAAAAACTGAACTCTTTGTGCAAGCCCCTCAATTTACTGTTCACTTGCTGGTGTTAATCAACTTCCTTAATTTCTTCACATCCAACGGCTTTCCTCTTTAATTCCGGGGTATCCCCAGCTGGCTCAACTACCCAGGCAACGAAACCGCTCCCGTGCCTTTTCCAAATTCCGTCCGAGCAATCACGTGATTCACACGTGAATGACTCAGTCGCCTTCTCCACACGTGTGAACTGTGATAAGTGGTAGTGGAGGCAGAAAGAGCATGAAACTGCATTTTGCTTTCACAACACTTTCACTCTCTCTGTGAAATTTGTTTTTCGTACTCTAAGCTCTCAGTGTTTTTCTCTAAGAATTTTCTACGCCCATTCCTCGATCACATTTTCTTTGGAAGCCACTGAGAATGGAACAAAGGCTCGTTTGCACCCTCGCTCTTCACCTTGCTCTGTTTTTTCTTCTCTGTAAGGTTTTCCGTAGCTTATCTCTGAGCTTCTTTACTGTTTACTGTTCCTGCTGTGTGATTTATGTCAAATTTTCTCTTGGGTCTTCGTGAAATTGCTATTCTTTGAGGGAAACTAGTTGGTGCTGCTCGGTTATTTGCTGCATTGTGGATTTTTGACATAGGCTCTGATATTGCTTTTCTTTTTCGTAATTCCTTCCCAGTTATTTTCATTTCTTTTGCTTTATCGCCTTATATCTACTACGGTTAAAGATGGATTTTTTTGTAACTTCAAATTCTCAGTTGGCACATTATTGTCTGGGCGGGAAATACCGGGTTTTTATTCGGGCACGTTTTAGACATTGTATATCAGCATAATTAGATTGTGTGTCTGTGTGTATATATGTTTCTTTCCCATACGAGAGTTGGTCTTGATTTTCAATTTTAAGGGGAAACAAGTTGCCACTTCTATTTTTTGTCAACTTGGTGAAAAAGTTTTGCTATTCGTTGTACTAAAGTTAAAAAAAATAAGGTTGAAGGAAATTTGGCTAGGGTATTTCTAAACCTTATTCAAACCCGGGAATTGTTCATGAATTAAAATTCACTGTCAATAGTTAATGGCTCAAATTTGTCCTGAATTTTTGTTTTGTGACAACAAAGAAAGCTCCTACACGACACAAACCTAGCACTTCTCTTTTCAGCACTCTAGATCATATGAAACACATCCTTAAACATAAAAGTAAATGTTTGTGTAGATGTACATCACAACCCTGAATAAACCAAGTATTTTTAATCTTAGTTGAGTTATTGGAACCATCTGCCTAAGTGTTGCTACAAAATTCATAACTGCTACCTTGATTGTGAGGAAACTGTTTAGGCCAAAGGGCCACATTTCTTGTACTCTGTGAGATTTTGGGATATTGAACCGAGCACCTTTTCCGCATATTACAGCCACAATAAACTGCCTGACATTATAGTGTGACAGAAAAGAATTCTCCTTTTTTTTTGGGGGGGGGGGGGGGGGGGGGAAGAAGTTGGAATTTATGAATATGCATAAGCTTCTTGATGTTGGCTGTGGCGCTCATTCTCTAGACCTCTTGTTGGTAAATTAAGAGAGCTAAGAAAATATTTGTACAGTCATAATGTTGGCCACGTGAGCAGATGCGAGGGTAATAATAATTTCTAAGATGACAGCATGTTCATATCTGTAGATTCTTTCTTGAACCTAACATGAAAATCCTATAACCTGTCATAAGGCAGAACAGAACATTCTCTACAAATGGAAACAAGCATCTGTGAACTTACATGCTAAATTTCAAATGTGTTGATTGTGGTGGCATTATATATCCAGACTGAAGAGCATGGCAAAATTTTATGTTTAATATATGATTATTATCATTATTGTTATTATTACAATTACAAAATAGCCAAATAAGATATGCTATTATTCTTAATATATAAAATGGGAATGCTGATTGTGCAAGTAATTTAAATTTAATTATGAATTATACTCTTAGACATAATGTGTACTTATAGACGCTCACGCAGATATGGAGCTTCATGCGTATGCATATTTATGTTGTATTTTTTAAGAAAGACTTTATGCCACCAGCTCCTAGTGTACAAGATTTCTTTCTATTTTTTTTTTTTTTTTTTTAAGTAAGAAGATATTTTATTGATATAGAAATAGATACAAGGTTTCTCTCTATTTGTCCTGGGTTTAAAGAGGTACATACAGTTATGTGAATCATTCACTGAGCTGTACATATCTTTATGCAGATTTTTGTGGGTCCCACTCTACCCCATTTATTGATGTAAAAGAGCTCGTTCTTACGGAAATAAAGGTCAATGCATTGGCTCCTGATATATCTCCAAGTGGGGACTCTCGGCCCTTTCTTCCCCTTTTAGCTCCTTCACCATTGATACCAGCAAATAACACTGTGCCGATATTATCAGGTTTGCTTTATCTTCCCTTTATGGCTGCTGCTAAATCTTATAACTTAATTTAAAGTATTGTTTCCTGCAGTTTCACAGACCTGTTCCCAAATTGTTTGACATGAAGAACCTTTGACTTCTACATGTCCTTAAATTAAAACCTTTGTTAGTCTTTAAATATCATGTCACATAATTTCTGTAGGGTGCATTTAATATCCTCTTCAATTTAAGTGGCTTTGTTGTATCATGCATGTATCTTTATGTATATAGATCTGTAATGCCATGGCAGAAAATGGAAGCAATCCTAAATATTAATGTGAAAAATTGTATGGATGATGGATAACTGAAACTTAAGTAATACCATCACGGTATCACCTGTTATGATGACCCTTCATCGTCTCTTTGACAACATGGTAAAAATAAAAATTCACAACTATGGAAAGCGGAATGGAAGTATGAAGTCCAAAGTTGTTGTGCCCATTTTTGATAACCTAGTGGACCTTCTAATTCTATGTAAAGTTGAACTGGTTCATTCTTTTTATATGGGATACTCTAAGTTCTTCATTATAATGAAATCCTTTTGGAGCTCTTACATCAAAATGCTTAACTGGATGCTGCCGATTATCTTTCAGGACTCTGTACATTAAATTTTTCATCTGCTGAAAGTGTAATGGTCATAACAGCAACTGACTGCCGGGCTTCCTTTGCACCATATATGGCCAATGTGGTGTGTTGTCCTCAATTTGATGCCACACTAGAGATTATTGTTGGGCAGTCCAGTAAATATTCTGGGAGGCTTGCTTTGAACAAGACTCAAGCCAACCACTGCCTATCAGATGTTGAGAAGATTCTAGAGAGTCAAGGAGCTAATGAGAAGCTCCAAAAGATATGTTCATTTCACCCTGAGAACCTCACAGCAGCCTCTTGCCCTGTCACAGATGTTGATGAATTTGAGCGCACTGTTGACTCTTCTAGACTTATGGCTGCTTGTAGAAGGATTGATCCTGTCAATGAATGTTGTGACCAAGTTTGCCAAAATTCTATACTAGATGCTGCTAAAAAAATTTCCCTTAACGGCATCTCAAATAAGGAAGCGGTCCCTCATGGAAGGATTGATGATTGCAAGAATATTGTCCTCAGGTGGCTGGCCAGTAGACTTGCTCCTTCTTCAGCCAATAGTGTCCTTAGAGGTCTTTCGAATTGCAATGTAAACAAAGGTTAGCATGAAGAAAATAATGAATAAAAAATACAGAAAGAACATGTTGCATTTTCATTATTATTTGGACTAATCAATTAGTAATGCTAAATTCTACCTCTGACTGGCTGATGTTTAATTTTGTTTTGTTATCTGGTTCAGTTTGTCCACTGCTTTTTCCCAATATGACAAATGTTGTGAAAGAATGTGGAAATGTGATAAGTAATCAGAAAGTTTGCTGCAAAGCCATGGAGAGTTATATGTCCCAATTGCAGCAGCAGAGCTTCCTCACCAACTTGCAGGCACTGAATTGTGCTGCATCACTCGGAATGAGGTTACAGAAAGCTAATGTCTCCGACGATATTTACACTCTTTGTCATATAAACCTCCAGGATTTCTCTGTTCAAGGTCAGCTCTATTATATGCCCCTTAATTGAGCGTACACATTCCTGTTTCAGCCTGAAAAAGGAAATAAACTGACATGTGCGACTTTTTGTGATTCATTGTTCATGATGGTGGAATGTGCAAATGTGATGCACCAGTTGGATCACAAGGTAATGCTTTTATTTTCAAAATGCTGCTATGTAGCTTTTTATGCATCATAATCTTGGAGGTTTCATATTGATGGTCCATATAATTTTCTTGTGTCTCAAATATTCTTGATGGCAATTTGCTTCTTTACATTGTGTGTTCGAAAACATATAGGAGAGGCCTTTATTTGACTTCTTTGTTGCTACCTTTTATTTTAGTGTTTCCTGATCTTCTAGGATGCCAGTCTTTTAGTTGCTTTGATTACTTTAATAAGTTTGTTTTCTGATAGTGTTCAAAAGAAATAGTCTGTTTTTTCCAATGTGTGAAAAGTATCCTTGCCTTGCTACATTCAGCTTCTCCTACATTGGAAACTCCTTTAAAATTTGATGAAAGTTGAAGTTGGGTTAGATACCATGCAAGTTGTGGCATAATCTTGGTCCTAAATCTTATTTACTAAAAAATAATGTGGCTACTTCTAATACTTATACCAAGATGCTTTGAAATGTAGATATTGATAGAGCTTGAGTCAGCTTCTGGGAACTCATTTCTTCAGTGAGAATTCCGTAAACTTTAACTTTGTTTTATCTGTCTTTTCTTTAGGGTCTGGCTGCCTTTTATCAAGCTTGCCTTCAGATGCAACATACGATAAAACTTCCGCAATTGGCTTTGTTTGTGATCTGAATGATAACATTGCGGCTCCTTGGCCTTCTAAATCTTACGTACCTGCTTCTACCTGCAATAAAAGTATGGATGAAATTTTAATTTTTCCTTTATCAATTGAATCTTTTTTTTATCAATTGAGTTTTTTTTTTTTTTTTCTGTACAATTATTGTCCCTTCCCAACCCACCTCAATTCTTCTTATTGGCCCTTTCTCCTTACCACCATTCATTGATTTGTTCCTGGACTTGTGGAATTGCAGCTGCGACTCTTCCTGCACTCCCCACAGCAACATCTGCACAAAGTGGTAAGGGGCTTAAAACAAGTTGGTTTTTTTATTTTATTTTTACCGCAGAAGATGCATCTTTTCCCCCATTTTCTGTCAGAATCTCTCTAGGATTACGAGATATGGTTCTCAATTTAACTCACAACAACTAAGCATCACTCCCCCAACAAATTGGGATTGGCTGCATTGGTTCTTTTACAAGATATTATGTATCTAATAAATTAAATTGTAAAGCTTATCTCTTATATCTCCGGCTCATATTTACTTAGGAAAAAAAAATATATCTCAGGTTCATATTTCCTGGCTGAAGTATATCAGTTTGGCATAGCAACTGGTATAGAATGCACACAAAAATGAGATCTGCTAGATACTTCATTTTAAATTAAACTGATCATGCTAATGATTTATTGTGGTACGATATTAAAGAAAATTATAGAGTACTTAATTGAAACTTTCAAAATTCTTTAGAATCTCACTCACTAAAAAATAAGGGCCATTTATACTCGTGCTTAGGCTAACTTCCTCTAGATGCTCATGCCACAATTTGATGCATTATGCTTCCCTAGCTAGTAGCTTGTGTGTTTACTTCCTCTCGAATGATCCTTCCCATGGTGCTTTCTGTAAATGTTTCAAATTTCATTGACACCCTTCCAGTACCTATTAAAAAATAAATTGCTTGAAGATTTCACAGAAAACACTTGGCATATAGGGGTACGAATAAAAGTGTTTGATGCTGTTTTGTACAAGTTTTGGAAATTAGAGTGGAAGCAGAGTTGCTTATGTTGGTTAACCGGGTGCTTCTCATTTCAAGCACGAGCCTGTTTTCCTATATTTCTTGGTTGCTACAATTTTCTACTTCACTAGCTCTAGAAATCACTGACCTTGGTGGATTAGAAGCTTATCATCTTTATTTTGTAATGCACAAATCATTTCTCCATAAAGTAATAGCTTCACAGAGATCATTCACTCATATAATATATTGCAGGTCGTCACAATGAGAACTTGATGTTTCCACTGGTCGTGATCCCCTTACTGGTTCTCATGACACATCTTTGATTTTCATATTCACGTTCCTTTGGTTCTTTTGGCCTCAATAGAAGCTGCTCTCCATACCAGATAACTTCATTAATCTTGAATCTTGGTATACATCTGGAGAGAAACAAAATGGCGGGGGGACTGGAAATCCTGATGTGAATTTGATGGGTATGCTAATTGCAATCACATGTTACTACCATTATACGAGGAAATCAATTTGAATGAAGAAGGTAGATTTCAACTCCTGTGTGTGCATCATACTGATTAAGCTAAGTGTGTACGTGCTCTGTTCCTTCTTTCATTTTCTATATGATTAGAAGGCAAAATGTAAATTTCTTAGAAGAGCGTCCTTATGTTCAGCTCTGAGTTTGGTTTTATTTAATCACCTAATTAATTTCTTGTGGAGAAAAGGGTTGAGAAGTTTCAAGTCTGTCTTTTGTATTAGATTCATTTTCCCAGTTCCCACTCAGATTTTCAGACTGCCTGGTGTTATTATGCCCCAATCAGTCAATAATACAGTTTTTCTTAAAAGAAAATTTCTGCCCCCCAGCAATTTGGATCGGTTGGTGTGCGCTCCCAAAAAACGATTCAAATTGTTTGGTTGCGTTATATAATTATATATTATATGCACTTAACGAAATCAAATCTGAATACCAAAAGATTTATAATATATAAGTTTGGCAAAGAACCTAATGACCACTAACAGAGAACGGTGCAAGGGATACAAATTGAGAAAAAGACAAGATAAACATATTTTCTGCTACGTTTGTTTATAAGACCATAAGGTGCATTTTCAATCAAAATGTGACTTTTTTATTTTTGATATCAAAGACATTTCATTCAATCAAAAAACATTACAAATGATTATCAGTCCAAATAACTTGTGAAATGACATCTGGAAAAGAGTTCTACCAAACTGTAAGATCATCTATATTCCAAGCATGTTTTGCAAGTCTATGTGCAGCTTCACTCCCCATGCGACTTGTATGTCGTACTCTGCAGATCTGGATCTTCTTCATCAAATTTTCATTTCTTGTACCAGGTTACCCAGCATTGACAAAGATTCTCCAACAGCTTGCAATTCTCTCACCATTAATAAAGAGTCACTTTCCAAAATAAGTTTGTGAAGGCCTAAAGGAAAACACAGTTGCAACCCTCTAAGAGCCCGTTTGGAACTTGGACTAAATTGAGATTAATCCAGTTCAATCTAATTTTAAACTGAGTCTAACATAGGGGTGTGGGTGGCCCCCACCCCGCCCTTCGCCTCACATCCCCCCCTGGCAGGATCTCAGGGGTACTCCGCCCCATCTCATGTCTACTTATAAAATGGACTACAACATTCTTCTAGGTTTAAAAATTATTCACATGTCCAAAAGTGATTAAAAATACATTTTTAGACTCAAATTGTAAATTTAAATTTTGTAAATATGACTATAATTTAAAAACTATGTAGTTTTAAATTTTCTAGTGCATATTTTGTGTAAATTGTAGTATATTAGTTTTTAAACTATGTAGTTTTTAAATTTGCTAGTGCATACTTTGTGAACAAGTCTAACAAATTGTAATATATATTTATATATACACAATTTGTAAAATATAAATATAAATTTATGTTTATATGTTATGTATAATATATATGTTTATATATATATAAACATGTAAGCGGGGGTGGGGCGGGGGTCCCTACCCTAGCATGGGCGGAGTAGGGTTGCCCGCCCCGCCATGCGGGGGTAGGGCAGCCGAGGGCGGGGCAACGGGGTGTAGGGCCCCGCTGCCCACCCCAAGTCTAACATCCAAACACCTAACTTCCAAATCACTAAATATCACTCAACTCAAAACTTCTTTACACGTGAGACTCATAATCTTTTTCAACTTAACACTTCTTTACACACGAGACCCATAATTTTTTTCAACTTTCCATAAATACATCGAAATTCATCTTAATATCCAAACACATCTAAACTCATCTTAGGTGGCCCTCACAAAACTCACTCCACTATCTCAATTCCCTGTTATTCATAAAGAACTTAACTCATCTTAACTTAACTCAACATCTAAACGGAGCTTAAATATAGCTAAAAGTTCAATCTCTGTAGGGTCATTGACTTCATTTTCTGTTTTACTAGCAGACATAATGACATCACCATTTGCATCTCGGAATATAATGCCCACCCCTGCTTTGTGTTGATTATGAAAGACAGTCCCATCTACATTCAATTTCATCATCCCCGGAGGAGAAGGCACCCAACAGCACTTCAGTTGCTTCATCTGCTTTGTTTTCTTTGAGCTTCATTATGTTCCTTTTGCAGAGATAAGGCATATTCCACCACTTGCTCATGTTTTAGGCGTTTCTCCTCATAAATTCTTTGATTTCTTCTACACCATGGCCCTCATGCAATACGAAAGAACTTTTCTAGATCCTCTTTACTACCCTTGTTCATAACTTGTCATGCTAAATCCACAAAGTCTTCTTTATCTTCAAATGTTGGCAAACAGGTTAATTGTTTTGTCTAGCATTCCCTTATTGATGGACAATAATAAAGAGCATGTCCAACATCCTCCACTTCCGCCCTATAGAATTGACAACATTCTTCTATAAGTACCTTCCTACTTTTCAAATTATGCAGAGTTGGTAATCCATTTTTTCAAGTTCTCCATATAAACACTTTCACCTTGATGGTAGCTGAACCTTCCATAGTCTCTTCCAAATACACTTTTGATTTCCTGCATTAGAGCTCTCTCCTTTGTGTTTGGTCTTTTCAAGTGCATGAAACAATCTATATGCACTCTTCACATTATACTGACCATTCTTTTCATGTTCTCATATAAGTTTGTTTGCTCAATCTCCTGGAGCTATAATGATTTTCAAGGCTTCAACTATTCTTCTTGGTGGTAAAAGGCTTCTAACTTTCTCCACATCCCACCAGTTTGTAGTTGCATCAATGAGATTTGTCACTTTTTCCTCATTATGATTTATGTGCTCATTCATTCTTTGTAGAATGACTTTATATTCTAGTAGCAAATAATCTGTCCAGCTATTAATAGATTTTCCATTACCCACCCTCCATCTGTAGCCTTGTAGCAGTCTCTTCTTTGCCTTCCATATTCCTCTCCACACATAGGATGGTGATATGCCTATCTTTGAATCTAAGAAACTGGAATTTGGAAAGCACTTTGCTTTGAACACTCTGTGTAACAGTGTGGACTACTCATTAATAGGAGGTTTGGATAGTGAGTTAAGATGAGATGAAAGTTGAATAAAATATTATTAGAATATTATTTTTTAATAATAATATTTTTTTGAGATTTTGTGACGCCTCCAGCCTCCGCTTGAAATTGGATGGTGGCTGAATCGTCGGAACATGTAACTCAAGGCTATATACCCCTCGTACATGAAAATTAAGATGTAATGCACCTATAAATCTAGCAGTATGTTGTAATTTGTAGCAGATGATCCTTTTAACTTCATAAGGACGTTGGCAATATAATAATCATTGTACTAAATGTAAACATCCCAAAAGTTTAAACTTTCTTAATTGTACTCCCAAAATAGATAATTGTTTTAAAGAACTCCCAAAACATGAGACCATCAAAATATTGTTTTCACAAAAGGAAACCATAAGTCATGTCTTTTTCTCAAAACATTTTAGGTTCTCGATCTCTTCATTACTACAGCTCCATCAGGAGTCAAGCACCAAAAGATCACATGTGACTTCTGAGGGTCAGATGCCAGAAGTCCCAAGTCCTTTGCTATCTCTTTTGCTTTAGCCGTAGACTCAGAGGTCCCAAGTCCTTTGCTATCTCTTTTGCTATCCCAAGAAAAGTTGACAATTGATCCATGTTCCCCCAAAATTTCAAGTTTTTCGTTGGGTTGGTAATCGTAGCATCAATCTCGGTCTCGCTAATGCTAACTAATATTTCCTAAGAAGCGAGGCTGTGTACTTTAAAATATCTGCAGTAAAGTCGTGACGAGCCTTCACGATATACTCGTTCTCTATCATGGAGCCATCTAAATTCATGATTCTATGGAGTCTGGGGTACCTGTCACAACTTTTACCATTTCAAGTGGGGAATGATAGTGAAAACTACCACAATGAGATTTCAAAAAATCTCAGCAAATAAACAATCAACATACAGTAAATACCACATGCATATATAAGTAAACCACAAATAAATGCAAACCATAGATAAATGTATGGACATGAACTTTGACATGAAAACTTTGGCATATGCAACATGGACTTTTTATAAAACATATTTTCATCTTTTAGACTTCTTATCACATGTTCATATAATTTATGCTCGGGTACTTGTTATTGTCATAACATAGCATGTCATTATTATTATTTCATAACATATCATGATATTCTTATCATTTCATAACATTTTCATAGTGTGATCAAATCACATCGTAACAAATCATGGCATATCATAACATATCATGACATGTTATATCGTATCATGACATGTCATATCGTACCATAACATAGAGCTTAAATACATTGTTTATTTCATAATTCATATGGATGGATACCTCACAGCTCCCTTAAGTATCGTGTGTTCCCCGCTAGTTACCGTATCAACCAACGATCTACTTGGTTGAGGTGACTACATCATAACATAAACATATTCTTTTACGACAGTTCGCTTACTTCGCCTTTACCGTACGACACCCACTAGCTTTAAGTACAACCTCGCTTCGGTATCCTTTTCTTAAGGAACCATTCAAGGCCCATCGACTATACTCTGTCGACCCAAGGGTCTCCACTCGACTTTAATCACTCCAGAAAGGACAGAGAGTTCCACTAGAGCATTGTCTCGTCTTAGCATTTGGGGTCGCAACAAAATATACTTTGACTCTTTTCTTTTTGAAAACATAGACTCCAATGCATGAGACATGAACACATGATGTTACATTTTATCATAGTCATGCAACATGTATTACCCGAAACATATATGGTCCAATTCCCAATACGCTTCTCACAATATAGCTGGAAAATGTTAGAACATGCAATCATATGGTGAATACATGTAAACATAGTTAAATCATACTTATCCAAACCCAAAACATATTTAGATTCCCTTGATATGGCCTTAGCCGAGTCAGACAAGTCCTCCAAACATGAATTTTCATTATCACAACATATATTCTCATGCTTCTACACATTCATATATCCAAACACATATGCATGGCATATTTACATGTCAAAACAGAAACCCTAATCATGACATATTCGAAATACACTTCAACAAACTATCATGAAAACATAGAATCTCATCCTTTCATCAAAACCAAGCATACACTTATCAATATAACAAGATTCAAGCAATGATAAACAAACAAAAGTTCACGAAATATATATAGACATTATCAAAAGTAAGTTGAAAGTTTACATATACAAATCCGAAGTATAAAATAGCAAAATCTGAAAAGTACATGCAAGATATATTAGAAGATAACTAGAGAAATCCTACTCTTAGAACAAGGGTGAGTGTGAGTGTCTAAGGTTTTCGAAAATGCTTTCCTATGGAAAAATCCTAGAAATCTTAAACCCTTAAATACAAGAAACCCTAGCCTTTCTTCTAAGTGGTGGTTGTGACCTTCATTCCCTCTACATTTCGTGTTCAAGAGCTTGAAACAAAAGAATATTTTTGGATTCTTCCTTCTCTTGATGAAAAATCCTAGTTTCTAAAGTGAAAGTGTGTGTACATGGGGGAAAACCTTAGAACTGAAACTTGTTGGTGTTGTTTTCCCTCTTGGCCTTGTGTGTATGTGTAAGAAATGGTTGAATGGTTCTTACTTTCTTGTGTTCTTCCTCTAGCCGAATGGTTAAAGAAGTATTCTTGGTGGTTTTTGAAATGGTGAAGAAAATTGTGGTGTTTGGTTGGTGAGAAAGCGTGAGAAAATGTAAGAACTTAGAGAGAAAATTGTGGTAGCCGAAATTCCTTAGAAACAAGGTTGAGAACTTGAGCAAAAGACCTCCCATATTTTCGACAATGCCTTTTTATAGAGCCTCCAACCCTTCTTGAAATGCCAAAGGCTTGTGCATAAATGCCACTTGGCATCTTAGACAAAAGAGTCTCTTCCTCTTCCCTAGGATGACATTGGAAAACCAAAAATCTTCTTCAAATATGGCATTTGGCTTCCTAAAAAACCGAAACCCTCTTTTGCCTTATCTTCCCATTATGCCCTTCCTTACTTGTTTAGGTTCAATGTATTTGGTGGCAAAAGGGTCAAAACACATAGCCCAATCCTCATTTGAACTCCACCTCATGTGCATGGTTGCCATGTGGCAAGTGAATGTGTGTTCCTTGTGTTGGTTGAAACCCTAGCTCTTCCGTAGGTGATCTGACCTTCACAAGGTGATCCTTAGCCTTCTCCAAGCATGAGCCGTCACCCCCTCCCTCCTCTTATGCTCTTCTAACATTCTTCTAGAACGTGTCTTTTTGTCTTCCCAAGTAAGATCTTCTTGGAACTCCAAAGGTCTCTTTCTCCATGCTTTGACAAGTGTCAATCTCAGAAAATGGGTCCTTGGATGTGGCTTGTAAACTCTAACCCTGATGACCTTATCTTCCACTCACACCTTCTAGAACCTCATACATGTTGGACAAGTGTCACACTTGCCATTTCCCTAGGCTTCAATTCTAGAAAATATCAAATTGTTCCTCTTGTGCCATGTGGCGCCTCCACCAACTTTTAGTGACTTTGGGCTTCCCAAACCTTAATGCTAACCTTGTTGGCCGAAATTCATATGGGCCTTTTTGAGCTTTTTCCTCTCCTCCCTCTTATAGGCTTTCTAAGTTTAAAACTCTAAGATCCAAAGATAAAATATACCTTAAGGCTTATCCTCTAACACTTAACATCATCCAATAACTAAAATAAATCTTTGAATAAAATAGGAACAGGGACTTGGCAAAGTCCAGGTTCTCACAGATTTGAAAAAGTTAAATTGTTTATTATATTTTGTGTAAGAATTTGGAAACGTTATAATGATTAGATGAAATGAGTTTATATAAGTTGGGAAACTTTTGTATCCAAACCGGGCCTAAGGTTTGGATAAATCCTTGTCATGATTAGAATTCTCCATCTTTGTTTAGCCAGCAGTGCCATATTAAAAGTCATAAGGTCTTTGAAACCCATTCCCCTTTCTGCTTTGGACTCGTACATTTTCTTCCAACTCACCCATCAAATGTTATTCTCATTCTGTCATTGTCACTACCAAAACTTTGCAATCATATTTTTCAACTCAGAACAAAAATTTACAGGTAGTTTGAAACAACTGATTGTGTAAGTTGGTATTAACATAACCATTGCTTTGATAAGAATTTCCCTCCCCCTTGAGAAAGCAGTCTTTCCTTCCAACTTTGGAGTTTTTGCCATATATTGTGTTTCAAATCAGAGAAAACCTTATTCTTTGCTCTACCCATCACAGGAGGCAGTCCAAAATACTATTGCTGAAAATTTTGAATATCCCAAAATACTATGATTTCCTTTCGTTTCATGGTATTGACATTCTTATTATTAGCGTAGCTGTCCTAGCAGGCCAACTTGTGGGTTAGTTATGATTAATTATAAATAAAAACTTTTAGTAAATATATTGGCCTTTCGAACAAGGAATGTCAAGATTGATTGGGCATTAAGAAGAAGGGGGAGGGGTGGTTGAGAATTTGGCACTTTTCTATCCATCGACAATCCCAGTAGTACTTTTGACTCATTCTTATCTTACTTGCTTTAATTTGTCTCGCATGGATCATGTGTTCACTGCCTTTTTTTGTTTTTGTAGTATGTAACTTAAATCATTAAAGGTTATCATTTGTGTTCTAAATTATTAATATGTTTTAATATGCATTATTAATTAAAATATTATTGTCCAAATGGATGAAAAATGAGATATGCGGTATAATCATAATTTTCAGGAGGTAATGAAGAGTGTAAATTGTTTTTAATAATTTTAAGTCCACGCTATATATTGGGGGAAAATGAGTGCCACTCATGTAAAGCCTACCAAAAGCTCATGAAAGATAAAAGCTCGTAATAATAGGAAGGAAGGGAGAAAGAGAGGATCTGTCAATGATAAGGCTTGATCTGACATAAAGGGAAGATAAGACATCAAGTTCTAAAAAAGATATAAAATAAGGGAAATTGACTTATAGAGGAAAGGAGACACCAAAGTGGGGGGTCTACTTCGTTTGAGACATGAAGAACCATTGTAGGGGGTACTGAGCTTCAATGAGACCTTCGAATAGTTGAGTGATTGTAGAAAGTTAGGTGAGAATGACGAGTTTGTATTCAGCCTTTTTTAGAGTGAATTTGACACTTAAGACTCATGGAAGTAGGCCTTAGAGCCAAATTATGTAACTACTCGTCTTCTTTATTTCCTTTCATTTATCATTGAGAAAGTCATGAATGAACATCCCAAATAGTACACTACCATGCACTAAGAACCACCATGTGAGAGGAGAGAGTCATTTGACTATACTGTTGAGGCAAAAAAATGTATCAACATTATATAACCTTAATTTTACTGTTCGAAGACGACAATACAATAGCAGGCCGTTAATAATTTATTTAATGTATAAAATCTTCATTAAAATAATTACCATCTTTACCATAGTTATTAATCTGAATTACGAGCCCTTATTTTGATTCGCTTGGTCGCGCATTACGAGCATTTATTTTGATACCATGCTTGGCTGTGCGCAACCAAGCATGGTTAGGGGTGTAAACAGTCCGGTTTGGTCTGATTTTTTATATATATATTTTTATAACCGAACCAATATACACCGATTTTGAATATTTAAGAACCGATATCGGACCGATTCATTACTTAAATCGAAACTTTCAATTTTTCCGGTTTCAGTTTGGTTTGGTCTTATTTTTTCTATTTTAATTACGGATTATTTATGTTAGTAATAATATGATGTTTACATATACTAAACTATTAGTCTATTTATATTATAGTATAAATACATTATTTTATAATAATTTACACATACTAGTGTAGTATTGAATTTAATTATAGTCTATATAACTTCTAAACTTTTTATATGAATATATATAATCAAATATCTAAAAATGTATTTACAAACATAATATATATTATAATTTATTATTCCAAAAATGTTTTTATCATATATATATATCAAAAGTTTATATTAATAACTTATTATTAATATTTATGTTTAAAATTAAATTTTATGTTATATTAATTTAATATTATAAGATTAAAATTTATATGTTATATCAAATGTTTTATTAAAAATTATAAGATTAATTTGATATTATATCACATGTTATATTAATTTTATGTTATAAGATTAATAGATTTGAATAATAAGATTAGAATTTTATGTTATATTAATTAGCAATTTAGCATATAATATATATAATATAATATAAAAAAATTATAAATATATATACCGGTCCGGTTCAGTTTAAACCGATTTTCAAGATATGAAAACCGGTACCACATCGGTTTAGGACCGGTTTTGGTTCTTAAGAACCGATATTGCAATACTGGATTGCTTATAAACCGCACCAAACCCACCTATTCAGTACGATCTGATTCGGTTCAATCGATTTTTCTGTTTTTTTTTTTACATCTCTAAGCATTGTATCAAAATTGAAGATCAAGTGGCCGAATGAAAATTAAAATCTACTTATTGAGAACTAGCTTTATTTTAAGATAAGTGATAATTTAACATTGTATTAGAGCTAGCAGAAGGCCAATACATGAAATATTTTAATTGGAGTGGAGTATTAAGAATAATATAGCTATTAAAATTTAAAATCTATTTATTCCTATATGTTTAACCTTTGTAATAATTTCACATGCATAGCAATTACACTAGGATGGTTTGGATTCAGAGATGTGTTGAAATGAGTTGAGATGGTTTGTGAATAACAAAAAATAATATTTTTTAATATTATTATTATTTTAAGATTTGAAAAAGTTGAATTGTTTATTATATTTTATGTAGAAATTTGGGAAGATTCTTTTAGAATTTGAAAAAGTTCAATTGTTTATTATATTTTGGTGTGAGAATTTGGAAAGATTCTTTTAGATTTGAAAAAAAAAATATTATATTTTGTGTGAAAATTTAAAAAAATTATAATGATGATGATATGAGTTGAAATAAATTAAGGAGACTTGTGAATCCAAACACCCCACATCTTAAGACGATTGCGACACATGAATTTTACTTTATTGCTAATTAATTACAATCTAGCTACCTGTTGACCGTAGAGAGAGCATGGAATTAATAATTTTTTTTAAAAATAATTTAGCTACAAGAAAATTTTATAAAAATAAATTCATAAACTAAGGTGTCATGATATTATATGTCAAATTATAAAATTAATTTTACTATAAAATAGATTTAATGTATCATATAAATCAACCACATTAATTTATAATTTTACTTTTATAAAATCTCTTTGTACTGTAGCACTTCTCTAACTTTTAACCCTAGTTAACAACATATTAATATATATTCCACTCTAGTTATTTCAAGTATGCATCTCTCTTTTATTCATAAAATCCTAGATTAATATGCATGCATGGAAAAGTTCATATATTTTAACCCCTTTAAATGGATATAAAAAAACCAAAAAAAAAATAGTCCCAATCATCTTTCAAGAATGTTTCCATTTTTTGTCGAGTCCTACTTCATTTCCGTACACACGTTAATAGATATATATCACGAGTATGGCACATGATCTGTCCAGGCCAAAAGTGTCGTCTTCTACATCATTACACATTTCCGAACCTTTCATTTTCATTCAATTACCATAGTCCTTTGAAACGTACACCAAAGAATGCTGATGAGGCTAGCAATTATAAATCCACGTACATTTCCTTTCTTCCTCCACCGCCATTAGCCACCACAGTACATTCATATATATCAAACACCAACTTCAGGAGTGCGGCCTCGAGCACAGGAAACTCTGATCATCATCTATCAAACCGTACGTATAGCTATATACAACATGGGGTCTTCACAGATGGACAGCCATAATCAACCTTTGCTTCAAACCAACCGGCCGCCAACTTTGTCATCCCAATCGTCCGACATAGAGCATGATCAATCAAGCGGCGAGCTTGAAAGGATATTGTCCGATTCAAGCGTGCCCTTCTTTCAGCGTCTCCAGCCAGCTATATGGATCGAGCTGAAGCTCCTCTTCTACCTTGCCGCTCCTGCTGTTATCGTTTACATGATCAATTATCTAATGTCCATGTCCACCCAAATCTTTGCCGGCCACCTCGGCAACCTTGAGCTTGCCGCCGCCTCTCTCGGCAACACTGGCATCCAAGTCTTTGCATACGGCCTAATGGTAATCATGAATTCAACCCGATCTAATATTCTTTCTATCAATTACTTTTTCTTTTGTTGGTACCGTACGTCTTTGTGACTATTTTTCATATATAAATATATATATATATATATATATATATATCCATCCATCAAGCTTTATAAAACTTGTTCAAACAGTTAGGAATGGGGAGTGCTGTGGAGACTCTCTGCGGACAAGCATATGGAGCCGGAAAGTACGACATGCTAGGCGTATATATGCAAAAATCAATCATCCTCCTCACTTCAACGGGTGTCATCCTCAGTATCATTTACATATTCTCCAAGCCCATCTTAATATTTCTCGGAGAATCACCCAGAATTGCATCTGCAGCCGCGGTTTTTGTCTACGGCCTAATACCTCAAATCTTCGCATACGCGGCAAACTTCCCCATCCAGAAATTTCTACAAGCTCAAAGCATAGTGATCCCTAGCGCATATATATCAACTGCGACGCTTGTCCTACACCTTGTGCTCAGCTGGCTAGCAGTGTACAAGATGGGGCTTGGCCTTTTGGGTGCATCAACGGTGCTGAGCTTGTCGTGGTGGATTATAGTGGTGGGACAGTTTGTGTATATAGTGAAGAGTGAGAGGTGCAAGTATACGTGGAGAGGGTTCAATCTGCAGGCGTTTACAGGCTTGACGGGATTCTTCAGGTTATCGGTGGCATCGGCTGTGATGCTATGCCTGGAGACGTGGTATTTTCAGATTCTTGTTCTGCTTGCTGGATTGCTAGAGAACCCCGAGTTGGCTTTGGACTCTCTATCTATTTGGTGAGATAATTATTTGCATTTCTTTCATTGTTTTGCTTGCTTTTTTTCTAACATCCTCGTATTTTTTTCCCCAAAAAAATGCTTGGATTATAAGAAAGGATTATTTTTAAAAAGATTTACCAACGAATATACGTTTTGATACAGTATATTACAAACTAGACTTCGAACACCTTCGTTTAGCATTTGTACGGTCAGGAAGTATTAATTAGAAAGTATTAAAGGAATATGTTAGTTTTTCCTCTAATTTTGTTCATTCACTTTGACTGATTATATATATATATATTTTAATTTTTTTTAATCATTAAAAAAATAATTTTTAATGTATTGATATATTTTTTTATATTTTAAAAATATTTAAATATATTAAAAAAAATAATAATTAAAATAACTAACGGTGAAATGGAGCAGTTCTACTCTGCTGGGAGAATAGCACCGCTAACTCCTCGATTCATGTATATTGCATGGTTTCCGACCCATCTCTGCAATGATAAATATTATTATTGATGTTCATAATTAATGTAGCTAGGATTTACCTTTTCTGTTTCTTTCGGGTCTTTTTCTAGTTTCTTTTTTCCTCCTCCGCGATTATTAATTCAGAATAGTGCTATATTGCCTATGGCATGTTTCTAGCCAGAGAAAAAATGTCAGGGATAACGCGAGGCGCAAAGTTTAAGGCCTATTAATTAGAGAACAATTAATGCTTACGTGCTGTGCCAGCTCGTTCGGACAATTTAATTTTAACTTTTGTACCATGTTAAAAAGGAAACAAAAAAAGAGAGGATTGACGAATGCAATGGATGCCCAAATTTTCATGCCAATCTCGACTGTTTTTTAGGATAGGATGAAATGAAATAAAATAAATTTATATAAAATTTAAAAATTGTAAGTTAATAAAATATTATTAAAATATATTTTTTAATATTATTTTTATTTTAAAATTAAAAAAAATTAAATTATTTATTCTATTTTAATTAAAAATTGTAAAAAATTATAATGATTTAAGATATTTTGTAAAAGTGAAAAAGGCCGGTAAATTAGATAAGTTGTGTGAAGATTTTTGTAAAAAAAATTATTTCCATTAAAAAAAAATAGATTTTTTTTTATATATTTTTTATAGTGCAATTTATTTTTTTACAAATCATTAGCCTTCTGAAATTATTTGTGCGCTTGTGTATACTTCTACATATATATTTTTGCATTTATTAATTTTGTCTTGTAACTAATTATGAGGGAACGCCAAATTAAAAAATAAAATTGACCGGAAACTGAACCCCTTTAAATGGCCATTCCCAATACCCATTCGGCATGGGCATTTTTTTCTTGCCAAAGTTTAGCTAATGGCTTTTTTTCTCTTTTTTCTTTTTGTCAATTGGAATGCTAATCGCAGCACTACAATCTCGGGATGGGTCTTCATGATCTCTGTTGGGTTCAACGCAGCCGCAAGGTCAGTCTATTTCTTCCCTTTGTACATGTTGCATGCATGCAAAAACCTTATTTTTTGGAGTGCATTATATGTATATATCCTACTTAATTATTATGTCTCATAATATGTCTAATTTGGATAATAAAAACCTCCCATATCTTCTCATCTCATCTCAATGTCTAAATATCACAAATATAAATATTTTTTAATTTAAATATTTAAAATTTTCATCTAATCATTACAACTTTCATAAAAAATAATTCAATTTTTTTAAATATCAAAATAAAAATTATATTAAAAAATTATATTTTAATAATATTTTAACTTTATAAAAACTTTCATTCCATTTTTTGTCTCTCATTTTTCAAAACACCATAAAACATTTCAATTTAAACAATTTTACTACTATTCACAAATAATTTCATTATTTTTTTAGATCATTTCATCTCACTATCCAAACGAAAACTAAGAGTTTACTCCCTTAAAAGTTACTGCCTCTTTAGTTTCTTATATCATCCCCTAGCTACTTCGATTAGATCGTTCTTATTACCTATTTTACCATCTGAATATATCCTTTGACATGTAGATCATAATAATACTACTACTTTTTATCTTAATTTTTCTTATTCTTAGTTGCATGAGTCATACCTAGAGAATAAAATGGGCTTTGCAGCATATATTTACTCTAGTATAATATCTATATATATACATTAGAGATGTACATGTTTCATCTTAATTTTTATGAGAAATGATATTTGTAGTTTTAAAGTGTGCAAATTCTGTGCACTCTTTTTTAAAAAGTGAGTACATATAAAACCTATATAAAATTAAAAATTATTTTTTTAATGGTAGACACCACTTTTTTCAACAAAAACTCTATGTGCAGTCACTTTTGCATACTCCTTATGCAGTTACTTTTACGTACTCTTTGCGCACTCCACTAATATGATTGGCAGCATCACCTTTTTTTTAATATAAAATAACTACTCTGGCCAATCACATTAGTGGAGTGCGTAAAGAATAAGCAAAAGTGACAGTATATAGCAGAACTCTTTTTTTAAAGGAAGTGTGTTTGACTTGTATATCCTAAGATTGTATCTAGTAGGGGTATGCTCCGACTCCAAGTCGAAATGCCAACCTCATACTCCGACTAAGGTCGAAGGTCAAACTATGCTCCAACTCTGACTCCGATGAGAGTTGGAGTTCGACTCTAATCGGAGTTTGGAGCTCGGAGTCGGATCTCAAAGCTTCGATCAGAGTTGAAGATGGGCTTGCCCAGCCCGGTTGTCCTACTCAAATTGGGTCTGGGCCGACGATCTAATATCCAAGGTCCAAAATGAAATTCAGATTGGACCACCTTGTTTAAAAATATTTTAAAAAATAAAATAAGTTAAAAATAAGTTAAAAAGCTAAAATTTAAATACAATGACTAAATCAAACTACAAATCACAAATAATAAATTTAAATTTAAAACTACAAATTGTAATAAATTTAAATTTACAGCACCAAAATATTAATAATGTCATAGATTTCATTCAATACTAATCATGGTATTGAGTTTCTCACCAACAAAAGGGTCATCCGATGGTGCGTCCGTCTCAATCATCCATAATTAGTCTGGGGTTCACAATTAGGTCTACAAAATCATATAAATTATAAATTAAATAATGAAAATATTAAAATTATATAAATAATAATTTAAAATCATAAAGTTACATGATTCAAGCCTATAGCTCTCAGCATCAACGATATATACTCCAAGGGGCGTTGAACTTAATCAGTTCTGTGTGCAAACGAGGGTTTCGACGGTAGCCAGAGACAATAAACTCCGATAAGCATCCAAAGCACGACCTCTGGTGCTAAACTCTAACTCAGAGGCAACTATAGTGATATGAATGACTAATACATCCTTGTCTATTCAGGAAAGCACTGTAAACTTGCCAGAATTCACCTTCCACTAAATTAATATATGAAATGTATCACTAGGTGTCTCGATATCTTCCCTAAAGTAACGCTCAATCTCAGACTTACACTGCATAATATTCCTCAATGCACGGTTTTGATGATACCGTCGTAGCCGCAAAAAATTTAAATTTTGTGCAGAATGTTATCCCAAGAAGATATCAAGCCGGTCGGGTGTGAGGAGCTACCACATTGGTTTGAAGACTGATCACTACTGTTATAATGACTATATAAATCATCAATATCATATTTAAGCGATCTAATAAACTGATCAACGTCCTTATCACCGAGGACGTCCCTAATTTATTCTTCTACAATGTCCAACTTAAATCGGGGTCAAGGATCGTAGCCACAAATAATAATCTATTTATTTTCTCCATATCCTCAATATTTATTATATTTATATTTCATCCTCATAACCATTGCATTTAACAAACCTACACTGTCAGCACAACTCTGTTGCAAGTGATCATAAAGCCCCGAGAGCTCTTCAAAGTACATGTTCATAATATGATATTTTGTCACAGATACTTGGATAGTTATGTCATAAAATAATTTTAAAAATTGAACAAATTACCTGACATTAGCCCAATCAACTGTGTCTGGTGCAGCAAGCCCCCTTCTCCCCCTAACTAACTCCAGCAAAGCATACCTCATGCCCCCCTCCTCGACCTCCATCAGCTCAAACGTTGTTTGGTACTTCTGCGCTACATCCAACATCATGTACGTAGAGTTTTATCGAGTCAAAACGTTCAGTTGCAACATACAGGAAGATAGGATCTCAAGTTGTTCGGCTATTACCTTAAACTGGCGAATCCGTTAGGGGGAAACCCTCACATATCTCACAAGGTTTCGAAATTTAATAATATAATTATCAACCTCCTTTAACCCCTCAAAAACTATGAGATTGATGATATGAGCACAATATAGAACATGAATAAATTGGTTCTCATGAATGATATCCTCCTTTATCGTCGTATTCCGCCCGAACCAATTAATAACTATGTCATTCGCACTGGTATTAACCATGATACAGAGCACTTTTCTGATCCAACAATCTTTTATATAGTCATCCATCTCATTTCCAATGGATGAACTCTTGTGATCAACAATTTCTTTAAAGCCGATAATTCACTTTTGCAACGTCCACTCATTGTCAATAAAGTGGGTTGTGATATACATGTAGCCCACATTCTGTATTGAGATTATGTATAAGTCATAAATGACACTCTCTAGCCAGTGATGACAAATATTTCCTTCATTATTGCCTTTTACTTGGCATTCATCTTCAAAGAATCATGCATCACAGTATACCGTGAAGGCATGGAAAATCGTGGCTTTAAAGTGTGCACAAATTGTAGAAGCTTGCATTGTCAACCGTGATAAAAGATATCTCATTAGTGATAATCATTTTTGCAAGAACATCCCTCATCATCTTCTCATTGTATTGATGGATTGATAGCTTCTTAATCTGCGTGCCATCAGTGACCGTAGAAGTTTCATAACTCAGCTTCGTCTGATCAGTTGCTACCAGCCATTTGTGTATCTTATACCGCTAGCAGCCCGTAAGACGTGCTATAAATACTGAAGTGCCTTGCTTCTTCAAAAGACAACAACATAGTTGCCCACAGTAATGTCATCGATCCTGCAAGTTCTCGCGATCACCAAGAACTTTGGTTAAATGTTATCATGTCTATGACCTCTTTTTACTAGGTCGTGTTGGTGGATCAGACTCAACATTTATTAACTCCTCATCCTCATTAAGCATATCAACATCTTCTAGATCTATTGGGACTCGACTATTTGCATAGGAGATAGCTGCTCTAGATGAAGGCCTATGGCCTAAAGTACCTGTTGGTGATACCAACGATTGTGCGTCATCCTTTTGTGGAGAATTGTGGCAAGATGGTGTAGTATCCATAATTTGAACAAATAATCTGAAACAGTGAACAAATAACCATCATTTAACATGTTATGAAAATTATCTACAAAATGGAAACACATTGAAAAGCAAAAACATATGTGTTCAGTTGTGTTTGTGATTTTAAAAATAAATAAAACACAAAAAATCAAACGTTAGCTCAAGCCACACTCGAGCGAATAATCTGTGTGATGTTTGATCGAGCCACACTTGAGTGAAGGCTCGATCAAACGAATCTGTGTGACATTCGCTTGGAACGAATCTGAGTGACACTCGAGTGAATGTCACCTGAAACAAAAACACCCAATTTTTCCAAAATCGAATCCCTTAATTCTTAAATTTAATAGCCTAAAATTGAAATGCAAACCACAAATCATTGAAATGAACAACAAATCATACACATTTAACAAAGGGAGAAAGAGGATTGTTCGATCATTGACATTTCACAAATCAGATTTCACATTCTTACAATTTGAGGAGGAAGAACAAATCTATTGGAGGAGGAACAACAAATCATTCTTACAATTTGTAAGGAATTCCAGAAGGTGGCTTGCGGAGGCCTCAGGTGACGGCAAACGGCGAGGGAGGTGAACTCATGTGGAGACAAAGGGAGACTAGGGGATTGTTGTGCAAAAGTAAGGGGGAAAAAGGGGGTCTTATATTTTGGACCCACGAAATGACGTTGTTTAGTTACCTGACCAAAACATCTTCTGCTTGAGCGAAACGACGTCGTTCCTCTTGAAATGGAACAACGTCGTTCCTCTTGAAATGGAACGACTTTGTTTTGATCATATGTTTTTTCTTTTCTGTTAAAATATCGGAGTTTGGAGTCAGTGTTTGGAGCCTGTCAGAATTCGGCCTGAGTTGGAATCTCGAAAATTTTGTCCAAAACTAATATCTAGTATTATTCAATTTTTATTATATCGAATTACACGTTACTGATATTGCACATTTTAAACGATTGTCCATTTAACATGCGGGCTAAAATGAGATTTAGATTACATATACAAGTTCAATTAATATTATAATACACAATTTTCAATGCATGCATGACAAATAGTTGTAGAAAATGATTTATTTGTCCCTGGGAAGCAGTGTGAGAGTAAGCAATGAGCTTGGAGCAGGAAATCCAAAGTCAGCGGCATTTTCAGTGGTGGTGGTGACCTTGATCACTTTCTTCATCTCTGTGATTGCGGCGCTAATTGTGATTGCTTTGCGCGATGTCATAAGCTATGCTTTCACTGAAGGTGAAGTTGTAGCTGCTGCTGTGTCCGATCTGTGCCCCCTTCTCTCCCTTACCCTCGTCCTCAACGGAATTCAACCCGTCTTATCTGGTAAGCATATTATATAGTATTATATATATAATTAATGATTAATGTGATGCATACGGATGACAGTACGTACTTATATATGTACGTATATATGTACAGGTGTGGCTGTTGGATGTGGATGGCAAGCTTTCGTTGCATACGTAAATATTGCATGCTATTACGGGGTTGGAATACCATTGGGTTCGCTTTTCGGGTTTTACTTCAAATTCGGTGCCAAGGTACTACTACTACTTTTTCTTTTCTTTTCTTTTCTTGCTTATTTCAAGTATAATCGATGATCATTTAGCCTGATGGCCCTTTTTGTCATGATCCCGGCCAATAAAAAAAAAAATCCAGAACCGGTTTGTCAAATTTTATCAGAATTATTCACAACTTGGAAAATCAATTATGAATGACGAATAATATATATATATATATATGAGTAATGCTATATACAGTCTTGAAATGTGTAGTTCCGCATATTCTTTTTCAAAAAAAAAAAAGTTAAGTCCACTATTAAAAAAATATTTTTCATATAAGTATTAGATTTATCTATTTTTTTCAAAATGAGTGTGTGGATCTTGCATAGCTTAAGATTGCAATATCATTTATATATATATATATATATTGATCAACTCGGATCAAGAACATCATGATAATTAAGGTCGTGAGTAATTGATCTTAAATTTTCCTAGTAATAAACTGTTATAATTGAGAGCAATTAATTCTAATTGATTGATTGATTTTGGTGCATATAATGTATAATGTAATTTATAAGGGTATATGGCTGGGAATGATTGGTGGAACGGTGGCGCAAACGATCATTTTGATGGTGGCAACATTTCGGACGGACTGGAATAAAGAGGTAATTAATAATTAGAATCCAGATGTCCCGGCCAATATTAATCATGTTAAATAAATGCACACCACAATTATAATTTTAGATATTCATGTTCATTATAAATAATCCTAAGAATTACGTACGAACGTGCGATATATAATTTTAAACCTTTCGTATTGCAAAGTTAATTTTTCACATGATCAATATGCTTAATTAATTTCCCAAAGCTGCTAATTAATTGCAGATATATATATAAATAATATGAACGAAGGTGCAGGAAGAAATTAAAATCTCATATTAAATATAATATTAATGCAGGTGGAAGAAGCAAGGAAAAGGTTGGACAAGTGGGAGGATCATAAGATCATGATCAAGGACAAGATGGAACCACGTACTTAATTTGAAGATAATTAACTGAACTTAAACAAGTTTTTGGAGGCTGATGGTCATGATGATGATCAACACAGCTAGCTATAGCTAGCATAATTATTTGCTTGAGATTC
The DNA here is from genome assembly GCA_003123785.1 of Pterocarya stenoptera. Lineage (NCBI taxonomy): Eukaryota > Viridiplantae > Streptophyta > Magnoliopsida > Fagales > Juglandaceae > Pterocarya > Pterocarya stenoptera. The sequence continues at coordinate 220,299 of QEOT01004011.1, forward strand.
TTTTTCATTATCAACTGAATTAGCACGCGCGATAACAAAAAAAAAATGTCAAAAATTAATGCTAGTACTACTCCAGCTTATATTAAATTTTGATATCTCCGATTTTACTTAATTATTGATATATAATATGACATATTGATTTAAGTGACTTATAAATATAGCAATCGCTTAAATGGACACCACTTAATTAATTAAATATACTATATAATAAATATAATTAAAGATGATAAAATCTATGACAAAGAACTACATTTGATATCATGATATTTAATGTCAAAGTGAAATTGCATCTTAATTATTATAGACTTATAGTGTTAACTGTTCGACTCCAAATTTCGACTCTTTAACGTTTTTAGTGATCCAACTCTACCTCTGGCCAACTCCAATTAAAACGGAATCGAACCGAATTTATAATGAAGTTAGGATTTGGAGATTAGAATTCTTGCACAAACATATATAGCCTCATTTATTTTAAATTGAAGGTACGATACTGCTAATGATCTTTTTTTGTTTTTTTTTCTAAGCAATTGATGAACTTCATTAATAAAATGATCCTAATTACTACATGATATAGTCTGAAATGAAATTCTAATTTACAGGTGCATGGATCCTTTCCACTATGAAAATCTAGCAAACGTTGTGAGACTTTAATTATGGGGATGCTTCCATACAAATTGTTCGAAACTGCCCATAGAATGCGCTCCTCGATTATGAGACCGATGTATTTTGACTATCTCCCATCTTTCAAAGTTTTGGAGTTGTATTCTTTTATCTCTGAATGTAATTTCATCTATTATCCAATCTGTAATTTATTGGGGGTTGCACTAAGGCTGTAATGACTACTTGAGAATCCCCTTCAATGATAATATTCCTAAGTTGTTTTAGACCATGAGCTTCTTGTACACCTTTGAATGCTGACATAACTTCATCTTGGTTCGGGTTGCTGGTACTCATAAATTTAGTGACCATAAACTCTATAGAACCATCATTGTTGTTGCAGTACTATCTGATGATCTCACTGCTACATCAAAAGAAATTGAGAAATAGTCTGGGGATCAAGGGGGGACCAAGTGGGGCCACTATTCAAAGTTCTCCATTCCCAAGCATTAGCTGCATTACAGTGATCTCTATAGGATTTGATGGCTTTAGAGACAAATTGATCGATGTTGATATTAAGGGACTCATGAATTATTTAATTTCTATAAAACCAGAGGTTATCCATTACTTTAACTGCAAACAATAGGATGTGGTGAATGTCATTGGCCATAATGTTTAGATTATTAGCAGGTTTAAGAATTAATAGAATCTAATTCCTAAATTTCTTGACTTACTAAGGAAGATAAATCTAATGGCCAGGGTAATTGTCTCCACAAGATTCAAGAGTAAAGACAATTTAGGAAAAAATGTGAAGTTGTTTCCTCTTCCATTTGACAGATGGGACCAAGAACTTGATCATCATTTAGAGGAATACAACTTTTTAAAAGGGACCTAGTGGGTAGAATGTTGTTAAGTAACTTCTAGAGGAACAATTTAAGACGATCTTGCATTTTTAATGACCAAAGCTTTTTCCAAATCGGAGATGGATGAGCAGATATTTGAGCATTACACTGTGCTGAGATTGCTGCATAAGCTGATTTAACCAAAAATTTTCCTAATGAATGGTGAGACCATTTAATACTATCCCTAATATTGTGGAATTGAATTTAGGCTAAGGATAGTCATTGTGGGTATCTAGGGATCCATCCATACTTTGGTATTAGTGTCATTAATGTTGATCTAAGAACAAAAACTAAGGCTACAATCCGTTACAAAATCTAGAGTCATATTGTTTGGCATAAACTTGTAACGAAGAACTTTTCAAGTATTTATATGAGAGGGTACTAGTGAGGGCACTAGTGTTTGGAAAACGATACTGCTGATCATCTAGTAATTCCTGAAAATTTTCTTCGCCAAAAGAATTAGAAAATCCATATGTTAAATATAAAACTATAGCATCGCGAGAGATTTAAGAGAATTCACAAGATTGTACAAGTCACCACATTGGAGAGTCGAGACACTGATCATTCTAGCCCATATGCAATTAGCATTCTTGTTATTTCATGTAAAAATCAGAAAAAAATTATTACATATTATTTGGAAAAATATAGACTACGTAGAGCTCCATCTAATAATATATAGATGTCATGCCATAAAATTGTTTACACAAGTCTTAATTTTTATTGACATTCCATTCTAAAAACTATTTAATAATTTATTGTAAATTAATAGAACAATTTGCCTCCGCAACACGTGTCAACCCAATCAGCCACGTTGTATTGTTTAATTTGTACAACCGCGCGAGTATTATGGTAACGGAAAATGCTACACTTCCTGTTGAAATCTTTTAGTTATTTTTTTAAAATTTTTTTATTTAATGATTAAAGAAGTATTTTTTAATAAAATTATAAATTTTTTTTTTATTTAAATATTAACATTAAAAATGCATATAAAAAAAAAAATGCAAAATATACTAGAGGGGAGCCTACTGGCTACTGCCATATAACTAAGACCACCGGCATTATTATTCCTTCCCGCTAATATACCAAATTTGAACCCGAATTTGACCTTCGTTTCATGTGAAATTTCCATTTCATTTCAGTACCGCTTCCTATAAATACCTTTCTGTATATTTTCATTCTTTCACGCCCACGCAAACACACACAAGCCTCGATTCAGTTTCCTCAAGAAGCCACCATGAGAGGTCCCAGAACCGCTGCGATTGCTCACAAGAAGCCTGACGCTGAGTAACCTCTCGTTTCTCTCTCTCTCTCTCTCTCTCTCTCTCTCTCCTTCTTTCTTTCGATTCGTTGACACTCTCTCTGATGCGTAACCCTTTGCATGTCCTGATTTAGCTCTTTGAGTTTCAGTTTCTGTAAACCGTTTCCACTTGTTTTCCTAGCAGTGTGTTTTTCTCTGTTTCTCTAAATTCTGCTGCGTCAGCTGTTTTTGGCTCTGTAACTCTCTTTGTTTCCTCCTTCTTACTTTTGGTTTTCCGAAATCTTTTGCTGCGTCACGTGCTTTTTAGCTTCGAAAAGGTGTTTCGTTTTTTGTTTTTTTTTTGCTCCGAATATGTTTCGCTAGTTTTAGCCGCTGTGAATGTGTTCCGGCTTCGTATCTCTAGGTTCCGATTTAGCGTTGTCGCTTTACTCATCTTCTGCGGTTGTTTCTCCACTTATGATTTTCAATTCGCGCATCGTCGATTTCGTTGCCAGGTCACTCATAACAATGACTCTTATCTTCTTCGCCAAATCGTTCTGTTTAAGTCTTTTGAATTCCTTGTTTTACTTTTTCAATAAGCTTCCTCTATGACTTAACCTCGCCTAGTGATTATTTTGTTTCCATTTTGCTTCCTGAGTTTTCGATGCCAATTTTGCTCTCTGTGCTTCGTCTACTTCTGAAGGATGCTGAAGAAACGCAAGGCCGAGACGAACACGAAGAAGGACAAGGCGAGCAAGAAGGACCCTGATGCTCCGAAGCGTCCCTCCAGTGCCTTCTTCATCTTCATGTGAGTTTGTATTCCAAACTTCTCGTTTACCGTGTGCTTCATACGGAAAATTTTTCTACCATGCACAGTTTCCATTGCTTTTGTGTAATGACCCTTACTATTATTCAATGTGTTGTAATAAGGAATTCTTATCTTCACTGCCATGGAGGGTCATAACATTTTGATTCTTTTTGTTTTTAAGTAGTTTTGAGATTTGAATTACTGGCTTTGATGATTGACAGGGAGGATTTCAGGAAGTCCTTCAAGGAGAACTATCCTGATCAGAAATCTGGTCCAGCTGTGAGAATCAGATCTCCATTCTCTTAAATTTCTTGAATTACAGTATTTCTATCCTTCAGGTTGGATCCGGGATCCGGAGAAAACTGAGTACAATAGAATTAAGAAATCATACTTAGATGTTATGGTTTTGTTGTTAATTTCAAAAACATCAAAGTCAATTAGTTGAGTTGAGCTAATAGTTCTTTTAGCAGCAATTTGGAAAAAGAAAACGGAAAAGTAAGATTCAAAATCCATTAGTTATTCTCACGCACGCTTTCTTTCTTTTGTTTTCCCGTGGCTTCCTAGCGACCAAACAGGAACTTCCTGTTTGGCGACGACGTTAAATTTGTTATTCTGCGATATATTAACGTGCAGGTTGGGAAAGCTGGTGGCGAGAAATGGAAATCAATGTCTGATGCTGTAAGATCTCCGATCTCTTTTCCTACTTCAACGCACAGACTCCTATAAAGTTAAAACGATTATTAAAAGGAAAAAAGAGCGTATAGCGTAATATCTCCGTAATCATATTTTTGTCTTCAGCTTATACATTTCACTTGGTCAATTTCAATGGAAACCAATAAAATGTGGTTTGTTTAGGTAATTTTAGGAAACAATAAAATCATTTTTTGGCTTTTAGAAATCATTCACGGAGAAAATCTATATTTGTCATTCCTTGTTAGGAGAAAGCTCCCTATGCTGAGAAAGCCTTGAAGAGGAAGGCTGATTATGAGAAAGCTGTCCGAGCATACAAGACGAAGCTCGTAATTTCTTTCTGATTCGGTTTTTATGTTGTTTTTTCCTTTTCATCCAACTCATTCATCTCTGTTGGTTACAATGAACTTTTGTACGTCTTTTGCACTTTTGTGATTGTCAGAATGGTAATGGATGCAATGAACCGAGGGAGGAATCTTTTCAATCGACTTCTGAGGTCCACGACGAGACAGGCCAGGAGGCGAGCTCTTAGGTATACTACCCCTTTCCTAGCTTAGGATATTTACAGATAATGAGCTGGACAGACGTAATTTACAGAACCAAAGTGGTTAAAAATGGTTTGGCATTAATTATTTAGGGTAATCCTTGGCAGGGAAATGGGAGCTAAGACTGTGTACAGAGGGTTCAGCAGTTCTGGACAGCTATTGCGATAAAGAAATTCAATTGTTCTTGTATGTTTCTAGCATTTATGTACTACTTCAAAGGTGGTATGGGTAACCCACTGTAGTTGGTTGTTAAGTTTGTGGTTTTCTAACTATGGACATGGTTGTCAATAATCAATATGGCTTTTATTTGGCTTCTGTTCCCACTCTTGCCTTTCTTTTTGTGGTGCGTACTCTTTTTGGTATTGAAGCAACTTGCCTTGGGGAAAAATCTGGTAAAAGACATGCCAAACTGCGGTTTTTGGTTTTGTTGACGGCCTTGGTTACAGTATATATAGTTTTGCCCACTATGGTTGGTTTTCCGTGGGTGTGTGGGAATTTCAATTAAAATATTGTAATGGTTATCCTACCTGTGTTGCGGTTTTAGAGGACCTTCATCAGTTGGAAAATACAGTTTTCTCTATACAGACCAGAAGTTTAACCTGTGCGATGTGCTTAGAACATGAGTTGTGATGCTATTGGGCCTTATATGGCATTTATTTAAGAGATTGGTTCGAGTAGGTACTTTTGGTGCCCATTGACACGGCCCCTCTAAAATGTTCAAGCTATCAGTAAGAACTTAGAAGGCACGTAGGGTTTTCTTTTACGCGGTTCCAACATTTGTTCAAAGTCTTTGGTTGGATTGGCTTTGGCTTGAAAACAGGTAATGCTTTTAAGTTTTTCAGACTTTCATCTCCTTGGATTCCTATAGACGTGGTGGATATGGTTTTTCGTTTCAAATCAAATTGATCGGGATTTTATTCGATCCTTGAATGGAAGTTTCATGGCCCATATCTTTTGGGACACGTCAATTTTCTCTCTGACTGAAAGTGTATAAAGTTTGGAATCTCAGAATCTTAAGACTAGCGTCCTCACGGCTCCATGAACCTTTGTCAAGTTTTGATGTTCCATTCTTTTCAGTTTTCGCTGAGAGACCAGTAGATTTAAGACAACTATAATTAGGATCAAGGTTTTGGATATTAACACGGGCTGTAGTAATATTCGTAACAGTCCACAGAATTTGAAGGATGGAAACCCAGTCCTCAGACATGAAAAGGTGAAAAAGGGCACAATTTCATTCAATGGTCGAAACTTACACGGGATAGATGCTCTTTCTATCTTTACAAGGCCATCTAACGCTCCTTGGTAAGGTTGATACACAGAGCATACCCTCCGCATCGCTAACACAATAACATTTGATTTTGTAAGAAAAATTAATTTACCTCGTTTGTTTTCTGAGATGAGATGAAATTAAAATTAAAAAGTTGAATAAAATATTATTAAAATATTTTTTTAATATTATATTTATTTTGAGATTTGAAAAAGTTGAATTGTTTATTTTATTTTGTATAAAAATTTGAAAAAATTATAATGATGAGATGAGAGGTTTTCAAAATTTTCAAAGTTTTAGATTTTGGTCTTGAAAACAAAAGGCCTTAAACTTCAAATTTAATCCCACCGTATAGACCGTCCATGTAGGCTTGTAAGTATAAGAGCGCAAAACAAAACCCGCAAAATCAGTTTGCTTGTCGAGATTTGAGATGGTGTGAAAGATTAGAAGTCCTTCAAATCATAACATGCAAACTGTATCATTAGAGAGAGAGTCTATTGTCAGTGCCTCCACGAGTGCACAGAATCGGTGGTGAGCTGGTCGCCATGACATAAAGGGAAACGATGAGAGTAAGCGACAGGTATGAGGTATGGCTATTTCGACATTGAAACTACTACAAACAAGTTACTCAACCTGGCCTTCACCAGCCTGTAGACACATTAAAACACCTGCCTGTCCATTACCTTGGGGATCGGATGGGGCAGCTATACCCATGTCCAATGCCCCGCCCAGACAACCCTACTCGTTGGCCGCTGGCACATTAGGACGTGCATCACCATGCCAAGTGCACATCTGTAGCCTAGAGCAAGCTTTACCAATTGAAACTACTCTTGCATTCGTTGTCCATGCTGGGCTAGTGACAGCTTTCACTCCCTAACCCTGCCCTCCTCGTATTGAACATCACAAACGACCATCCATTTTCGTAATACAATCAAAACGCCAACAACATATAGAAGATGGACACCACAAAAGAGGGATGTTTTTTTTGGGGGGGGGGGGGGGGGGGGGGGGGGGGTTGGGGTTCAGCTACATGTTAACTGCAATGAATTGCTTTTACTGCTAGTACACCCAGTATTGCAAATTCAAGTTGGACAAGCACAACGAGATGACAAGAAAGGAAACAATGAAACCAAAACCTCTATTACTTCTTCTTTCCGGCTTTTCCTTCCTTCCGTCTAACGATTTCGTCAGCATATTTCACACCCTTACCTTTATATGGTTCTGGGGGTCTCCATCTCCTAACCGAAGCAGCAAACTGTCCAATGGCGGATTTGTCATATCCGCTGACAGTAATTCTGGTGTTGTCTTCCACCTTCACTTTTATGCCATCTGGGATTGCCATCCTAACTGGATGAGAGAACCCAAGATTTAGTACCAAGTCTTTTGCTTCTACTGTTGCACGATATCCAACGCCAATCAATTGAAGCTTCTTCTCGAAACCTTTAGATACTCCCACCACCATATTGTCGGTGAGCGTCCTAAGTAAATTATTTATTAAGAATCAAAAGATCAATGGCGAGCAGTATGATGAAACAGGAGACACGCCAGATTCTCATTGATGGCTAATTTTTGTAAATCAAGGAATGGTCAGTATCAATAATTCATCATATAGATAGTCTCATGGAGTGGGCAAATCAACTGTCATGTGTGCATTGAGTTTGTGCAATTCATCTATTCGCTTCGCTTAGGACTGAAAACAAAATTGGTGATGCATTGATACACAAACAATCATGCCAGTTACCAGAAGACTTGAGTTATAATTGCCACACGATGTCCAAGGCAAACAGTTCATTCATTGAAGAAAAAAAATTATTAAAACTATCACTCATTCCCCCTATGAATGTCCATGTGAAATAGATGACTGATAAAGGAGATGTAAACAAATAAAGGAGCATTTATTCAAGCCTGTGAAATAACCATAAGTTCAAATCTCCTCATACCATACCAATATATGAAGCATTCCAATGGTGCTATTAAAAGCATTCCCACCCATTCCGTCCCTAATACCAGTATATGTTAACTTTCACCTCATAAATCTGTCAAATTGCACATGCATTAATTGCACCTATAGATAACTAGATGTTAAGAAATGGATTACAGCAGCTTTACGGTAAAAAAGCCAGGACATAATTGATAGAATATGTCGGTTCCCAAGGAGGAGAGCTACACAAGCTCGTGTCTATATGTGTGTGTGTACTTCTCTACCTAATACATTTTATGGCCAACTTCTTTAAATTAAAATATGGAGCTAATACAGACACAATGGACACTTTCCACCTTGATAAACAACAGAAATTCAAGTTCCTAAACAATGAGATTAAAAAAGCTATGCACCGCATATAATCTATCAAAACAAGTGACTATCTACTCCGGGGGAGAGAGAGAGAGAGAGAGAGCAATGACTAATGGTTTTCAGTTTTTCTTTTCTTTTCTTTTTCTAGCAATGACGGTTCACACTTAATATGTCTAGCATCCTCTCTTCGAACACTAAACTTCTGTTCATTCCTAAAGTTTTCTAGAATTGTGTGATGATTTCCAAATTCTCAAGGCGAACATTACCTTGATCAAATACTTTCACTCCTAGTGCGTGCGTGCGCGTTTCACTCCTTATGAGAAGATGAGATCAAAGAATCAAGCACAAGTACAAATTAATTGAAATGGGTACCATTAAAATCACAATTTTTTCTGGTCGGTAAAAAAATATTTGTGATTTTCTTTGAAACACCTTTTTATTAATTTTTTTCCATGCAAATTCTCTCTCCCACTCCTCTCTCAATGCAGTGAGAAAAAAGACATGAAGAATTTTGAAACGGAAGCCAAGAAATAGAAAGGACAGAGTTATTTACCTGAAAAGCCCATGCATTTGGCTGGCCCTTCTAGTTTCCATCGCCTTTCTGACTCTTATAATGCCAGACTCCTCCCTCTCAAGCTTGACTTCTCGTGGATAGGTCTGTGAAAGTTCCCCTAAAGGACCCTTTACTTTTAAATCTTGACCTTCCAAAGTGAGCGTCACATTGGATGGCACTTGAATTGGTTGCTTTCCTATTCGGGATTCCTTACACACCACAGCTTTCCTCAGGAAACCAACACGATTTACAGGAACACTAGAAACACAGGTTACATTTCTCTCGCCCAAAAATACAGACCTCAAATTGCTGAAACGTCGTAGGAAAGTTGTCTCACAATCTCAGAATATTCCATGCTTAAAATAATCAGTTTAACATCAAGTGAGATAATTGTACTCCTACAGAAATCAGCTTCTTTTGGTCCAGAGTTAATACAGCTTCACCAAATACAAGGCTTGCTCATACACTAAACATAATTCTAGGTTTAGTTGCTGATGAAATGTACGAAGGGAATGAATCTGAATTGAAATCTTTGAGTGATACCCAGGATAAAGCAATATCTCCATTCCGCTATGTTTAGGACTGCTACTGAGTGGTTGAGTAGAGTCCATCAATTACTTTTTCTTTTTGACAAGTAAAAACTCCATCAATTAATTTTGGAAACAAAACAGAAGAAACATAAGAATCACAGTTACCTTTACTGTTTCATACATTTTCTTAACGGGGAGAGGGAACCAGCTAGTAATTACACCACTAAATCATATTTCTTATTAATTAACCACTGAACCCGGCCATACAATTCTATATTTCAAGATACATTTGAAGCAGCAGAAAATGCTGTTCTTAACTCTCAAGATCTTGATATGTTCTGCATAATTTACTTGTATCTCTTTCACTTATCAAAAAAAAAAATTACTTGTATCTCTTTCTAATGCCTAGTGTTTGCCTTGGTATTCTATGTATACTTCTTGTGTACTTGGGAAATACATATTCTTTTCTATTAATAAAATTGTACTCTTACCTATATATAAAAAAAAAAAAAAGAAAAAAAAGAAAAAAGAAGAAGATCTTGATAAGTTTTGCAGAGGAACCGAGTTTTGGTTCACAGCGCATTTTGGAAAAGCAAAAAAGAAAAAAAAATAAAGAACCTCTGCAACTAGGGAAAGAACAAAAGAAAGTAAGCACTAGTTGGGGCTACCATATGAACCAATATTTCATATGAAAAAAAGTTAAGAATTCAATTTTTGAAAGAACTTATTTTTTTATAAGTAAAATAAAATTCATGAAACAAGTAAATAGGCATAGCCCAAATACACATGAAGTATACAACTGAGAAAATTTTTAGAAGAAAATATTATTGTACCCTTCCCTATTTATAATAAAATTAGTAGAAAAAAAAAAAAAAGTCGACTGTAATGACCAAAGAACATCAGAGGGTGCTGTGGTAGAACCTAGAACCTTGAAGAAGAAAACCCAGTATAAGAAATCACGCCATAAGCAATTTAGAGCTACTGTTATTGCTTTTGAAAGCGACATTTTTAACACTAGAACACAAATCGCAAAGGAATATGTCTCTAAAGAGTACCTTAATGACTCAGGTACCAATTTCCAATGACAACGAAGACCCATATAAAACACCCAATATTAACTGACTATTAAGAACATAAACCAATACGACGCTTTTTTTAGGTAGCTGAAACTTGTTACATGGTGATGAAGATTCTAAAATTCACAAATTCAAGCCACTCAGAAGCCTAGGATGGCATTTGAGCGCACCAACAATGTTCTAGGTCCCAAAGAACCACATTAAAGTAAATCCATAAATGAACTTGGTCAAAGAAAAATATAACATAGAAAGAGAATATTTAGGGCTGGGTATAGGATTTCTGACCTGGTTTGGAAAGTGGAGGTGAGCGAGGAAGCCATTGATAATACAGCTTGTGAGCTTCAGAGGAAAGAAAAGGCTATCTGAAATGGACAACGTTATATCCACAGCGATGAGTCGGATATTGAAATGACTAAAATACCATTATTCGGAGAGGAAAACCTCGAAGCTACCATTGATTCTAAGCCCGAATGAAAAGGGCCCCTCCCGACGTCCCGTGAGACGTAAATTAGAAAAGAAAAGGAGGCCAGGCCCGCCCATAAGACAACGTTTACTCTAGAAATTGGTAAACGACCTGTAGTTTTGTAGCCCATACCTTCTCAAGAATATTCAAAACAGTGCTAAATCTAAAGGGGTGTGCCATCAAGAACTAATACTGTGGAATGTAATCTTTTTACGCAATCTGCGGTGCGTAATGACAGTTTAACCTTTGCTGACAACTTTTAATTTTTATCTGAAGAGAATTTGCAACATGAATGATGCAGCTCATAATGTTTAAAATCACAAATCATTGAGGTTTTGTTCTTTAATTCTGTAGGTGCTCGTAAGTATTTCAAAGTTTAATCTTCAACTTATCTTATTACCACCATCTATTCACTATTTCATTTTTTTAACTATAGGGAAGGATTCGATTTGCTATATAAATCAGTGAAAATAATATAATTTATGAGAAAATTGATTGTTATTTTTAAGACGATCCGTGAATTCAATATGAACACAACGTGAAATTAATGAGTTTGAGTTTGATATAAATAAGTTTGGATGAAAACGGGTTGACCGTTAATATACTATTAATAAATGGGTCAACCCGCAATAGCCCGTTTAAATTTTATTTCAAATTTATAATCTTATTATTGTTGGGTTTTAATGTTGATATTTATTAATATGCTTATATTTTGATTGTTGGGATTATAATTTTAGACCTATGACCATATTTGTTATTGTTAGGTTTGTGATATTGGTTTTATTATAAGATAAAATTTGAGAAATATTGATATTTTTAAATAGTGTGACTACTAATAAATATAGATTTTATATTTTATGTGAAATTATGTTAATCAAGTCAAATGGATTATATGGATCAGTTCAACCCATTTACATAAAATAGGTTGAAGTGAGTCGTATTGTGCTGATCAATTTTTAATTAATTATTAAATGGATCAAAATAGATTGTATCGTGTCAACCGTTATTTAAATAGGTCTTGTTAGGGTTTAAAGATCTAAACTGTTAAGCTTAATGAGTCATGCCTAGATTGATCTATATAATCGAATGTTAATAATTTGACAAGACAGGAATACAAACTGCAATAAAAATTGTCACCCCTAGTTATTGTCGCATCATTATTTATTAATTTAGAAAAAACTCAAATTCTTTGTACTATGGTGCATTAAAATAGTAAAATTTTGAATTGCAAATTGTTAATAGTAGACGTGTAATGTGGTATTAAATGGTTGGATATTTTTCCATTGTTTCATCATTCCATCATTCTATTACATGATTAAGTGATTGGAGATTATTTATTTTATATAACTTGTGGATCAATCATTTAGTACCACATCATAAAATGTTAAGATGAAAATGATAAAATTAATAATAAATCGAAATTTTCTTTGAAAGTAGTACTGATAATATATAAGACGTGTTCCACAATCCACCAAAGTCCTCTACCTGCAACAAATGGAGGTCTAGGTGCCTGAGTCACCTTTAATGTGTGATACCCCATACTAATAGGACAATAGTATGTGGTGTATGTAATTCCATATTACTTGAGAATGAGAAGTTCTTACTTTTTATAAGGTTTCAATGTGGCTTCAATTGTATCATTACTAGTTCTTTTGAAGTATAGGCCATGTGTTTTAGGTTTTCTAATGAGACATTACAAATCTCATATTTCTAGTTGGGATATGCTCTAATACCATTTGTAACAAGATAAGATTTGACAGCAAGTGGATTGTAGTGGTGATGCAGTGTGTTAGCACTGTCAGTTACTCTATTCTAGTGAATGGTATACCCTAAGAAAGGTTCAAACCTACTAGGAGCATCAGACAGGGAGATCCCTTCTCCCCCTATCTCTTTATTATTTGCTATGAAATCCTAGCTTTTTTTTTTAACTAGGCTGAACAACAAGGTTTGCTTACTGGTACCTTAGTTGCTTGAGGTGCCCTCCATATAAACCACTTGTTTTTTTTTTTTTTTTTAACAGATGACAACCTTATTTTCTACAAGTCCAATCCTATTGAGTGGAGCAGGTTGCATCATCTCCTTGCCACTTATGAGAAAGCATCAGGCCAAAGACTAAACTTTGAGAAAACCTCTATCTTTTTTAGCAAGAACACTCAACAAAAAGTTCAACAAATCATCCTTGCTACAGCAAGCATCAAAGCTTTTGGCACTTTTGACAAATACCTAGGCCTCCCCTCTTATGTTGGCAAACATAAGTCAAGAGCTTTTAGTTCTGTGCTAGACAAAATCAAAGCTAAGATGGCAAAGGCAGGAAAGGAGATTTTGCTAAAGTCAGTGCTCCAGTCCATCCCAATTTACTGCATGGGCATCTTCAAGATCCCTAAAAGTATCCTAAAAAGCCTAAACAAGCTTTTGCAATCCTTTTGGTGGGGATAGAGGGAGCAAAGGTTAATAATTTACTAGTTGAATTGGCAAATTCTTGATAAACCTAAAAGTGAAAAAGGTTTAGGTTTTAGGGACTTTAAGCATTTTAACTTTGCCTTACTGGCCAAGCAAGGGTGGATAATTACCCAAAATCAATCCTTTCGGGTGGCCCAGGTCTCGCAAGCTAAATATTACCCAAAATCAGATTTCTTCTCGCCTAGATCAAGATGCATTAACTCTTTGTATGAAAAAGCTTTCTATCAACCAACATCTACCATCAGAGGGTTTAATTTGGAAAATTGGCAATGAGAATAGCGCGAGGATCTGGCAAGATAAATGGATCCCCAGTCCAACAACCTATTGAGTCTAGTCCCTTATCAGTTTTCTTGAGGTTGATGCCAAAGTTTCTATGCTAATTAATTAGGACAGTCTCTAGTGGAACCTCCCCTCTGATCCAAGCAATCTTCTCAAAACAAAAGGCATGCATGATTAGTAAATTGCCTATTAACCCCTTTAGGAATCCATGATCTGTTAACTTGGAGGTGCTCAGCTAATGGAAAATTTTTAGTAAGGAGTGCTTACCACCTGCAAGGGTCCATCAAGGAGAGCAGGTTGGGCCAGACATCGATGACTTTTTGTAAACCAGAGTTGTGGCATAAAATATGGAGAATTAGGGTGCCTAATGCTATGAGATCCTTCATTTGGAGAGTTGCTAATGAACCTCTTCCCACTAAACTTAACATTCACAAAAGGAAGGTGGTGGAGTCCCCTATGTGTCCAATCTGCTTAATCCACCTTGGATTTGTTGCTCATGCCATTTGGATCTGCAAGACTGCTCAAGATGTGTGGAGTATGTGCTCGAGGAAGATTCATAAGTCCAGAGTTGAGGAGGGTTCCTTGAGAGAGATCTTGTAGAATCTTTTGACTTATTTGTCTGCTGAGGAAATTTCTGAAGTGACTGTCACTACCAAATATATTTGGAATAGGAGAAACACTTTGGTCTTTGAGACAAACTTTATTGCCCTTATGCAGGTTGCAAAACAAGCTTCCATAGTGCTTAGTGACATAAGAACTTGCTTTGAAGTTGGTCTAAAACAACCAAAAGTGTCAAAACCCGTATCTGATTAGTCGGGTGCCCCCCCTCTCCCAACTTCTACAAAGTCAATTGGAATGCTGCCATTGATGTAATCAATTGTAAGGTGGGCATAGATGTGGTGATCAGGGACTTTGAAGCCAGAGTCACTACTATTCTTTGTTTCTTTAGATTTCTGTTTCTTGATCCTCTATTGGGTGAAGCTGTAGTTCCACTAAAAGCCACAACTTTCTGTGCTGAGCTGGGCTTTCAACAGATCATCCTTGAGGGTGACTCTCTCACAGTGATCAATTCTATCAAAAGGGAAGAGGAGAAATGGAGCTCGGTAGGAATCCTTATTAGAGATATCATGTTTCTGTTATCCAAGATTCAAAACTGGTCAATTAGGCATGTTCCTAGAAAGGTTAATGTAGTGGCACATTGTTTGGCAAATATGCTTTAGAACTCTCTGATGAGTGTCTGCTTGTAAAGGATTATCCTCTTTGTATTCAACATTTACTCTAATGAATAAAATCTTTCTTTCAAAAAAAAAATCCATCCTAACTATGTGAATATTTGTTCTTATGCCATTAGTGTTAGGATATGTTTAGATACTATAAGAATTATCAAAATTCTGAGAATTTCTTATAATTTCATCCATAAGCATCATTTAAACACAAAATATTTTTTAATTTTTAATTTTTAACTTTTTAATATAATTATTACGTAATCATTATTTAAACATAAAAATCAATATAACTTTTTACAAATTTTAAAACAAAACACAAAAAATAATACAATTTTACAAACTTCAAAATAAAAATAATATTAAAAAACTATATTCAATCAATTTTTTAATTTAATTTTTTCTCTCTTATTTCTTAAAATATAATAAAATATCTTCATTTAAATTATTTTACTACTTTTCAAAAAATTTTAAGACGCTCCAAGTGTCCAAATTTATCCTTAATTTTTAAATTCAAATTCTTTTACTTAGGCACACTATTGAATTAATTCCCACCAGTCTCTTCGCTGACGTAGAAACAAAAAAAAGTTGAGCCTTTCAACGAAACCTTTAGACATGAATTAAGTTCAGTTTGGATATAAGAAGTGTTTTACATCTCATCTCATTATTATAATTTTTTTAAATTTTTACACATATTATAATAAACAATTCAAAATTTTCAAATATCAAAACAATAATATTATTAAAAAATAAATATTATAATAATATTTTATTTAACTTTCATATCCTATCTCAATTCATTATACAAACGGCACCTTATTAGAAGTATTGAGTACTGTTACAAAAGTTAAAAATTGATGTTTTAAACACAAAAGCGTGAAAATCTATATATTAATTTTGTAATTAACTCTTCTTAAATATATGTCTTATAACTTTTTCCTAATGTTTTTTAAAATCTCAAAAAAAAAAAAAAAAAAATAGAATTCTTAAACCTAAGTGTACTTAATAAAACCATCTGTCACATTTCTTAATAATTTAAAAATAGAAATGTTTTAATCGTAAAAAAAATTATGTAAAAATAAATTTATAAAGTGACATGATTTGATATGACATGATTTGATATGATCAGACTCAAGCGATTGGTGATTGCCTAAGGCTGCAACCCTAATAAAGGCCCCAAATTGATTTTCTTATATATTTTTTTACTTAAGAAGAAAAAAAAAATGGCAGCACAACAATAAAACAGAAAAACCTACATCTGCATTGAAGAAAAGTGTGGAAACTGTACATAAAAAAAAAAAAGTAAATGACCCAAGTTTTTATGAGAAAAGAGATGACAAAATAAAAAAGAAATAATTGTGAAAATGATAAAAAAAAAAAAAAAAAAAAAAATATAGCACAACTCTCTAGTCATTTTGTCTCTCTCACCCCCAACACTCAAGTATTTATCAACTTATTTGGTAGGGGTGGCAAATTGTATTTTCGGATCGTGTTCGTGTTATGTCAAGTCATGAACATTTAACTATATAGGTCAATTTGAATCCAACCCGTTAAACTAAACGTGTCAAAGTTCTAAATCCTAACTCAACTCATTTAGATAATAGGTCGTGTCATGTCATCCGTTTTGATTCGTTTAATAATTAATTAGAAATATGTTGATACGACACGACTGATTTAAATACGTTTGTTTCATATAAATTAGTTGAACTAAAACGTGTAATCATTTGATCTGATTAATATATTTTCACATAAAAGTTAAATCTCTATTTATTAATAACCACAATATATTAAAAAATACATATCATGTTGAGTTCACGGCTCGTGTCACTTATTATCACTCCTATTATTTGGTCCTTGCCTCAACCATTTTCATTTGTTTCTTTGATTCTCTTTATTTTTTTCATTTCTTATAAGCTTTTTGCTTTTTAAATATAGTAGCCTCTTTTTATTTTAAGTCTTTCATATATCTCCATCCCCATTCTCTCACTTTATACAATTAATTTATCCCATTTTGCTTTTTTATTCTTTAACAAATTTTTATTTCCGTTACAACATTTTTACATCTCAAAAATTAGAATAATGAGTCTTAAAGAAGCTTCAAAACTATTTATCTAATACAATATGCATCCTATTATTATATTAAAAATTTAAAAATAAATGAAGTTTTGTCTTAAGCCTTAATTTATATTGAGATGCTACTATTGTTAGAATATTATTAGAATATTGTTAAAAATAAAGTAATATTCTAAAATAGTGTTAAAATATTTTATTATTATTTTAAAATTTAAAAAAATTAAATTATTTATTAAATTTTATATAAAAATTAAAAAAATTATAATGATAATACAGTACAAGATAAAACGATTTTGTATCCTAACGGGACAATATGAATAATCTAGGTTGCCAGCTTCAGAAAGAAGTATGTGAACAGCGGTTTTGTCAAAGGTCCCACAAAGCCCAGAAATACACGTGAATTGTTGGTTCTGAAAATTAAAAAATGCAATCCCTTTCGCATACCCTTTGCCCTTTTGTCTTTGGCCTTTGTCCTCATTTGATAAATTTCCACGACTTTTAGATAGAGTTATGATATTTTTAGACTTAGATTTATATAGATATGATATCATATCAATTACGAAAGTATATTAAAAAATTATTAACATTTATAATTAACTTATTTTTAAATCAACATTTTATGTCCTCCTTTATAATTGAAATTATGAAAGTTCGTCCGTTATTATAAAAATAAAACAAAAAAATTTCCACGACTTTTAAAAGCCAAATAAAATTCACGTATTTTCTTTCCTTTATTTCCCCCATTAAACATATGTTTGGTCTTTTTGGTTCTGTTGTGGTGGCTCATTTCCTAGTTCTTTGCAAATTCAAATCTAGTTGGATGAAATTCCTAGGTTGTAAGCCTTCCACTCTTCTTCTTCTTGTTTTTCTATTTTGGTTTTTGCACATGATGATTTTTCCAGACCAAGAACTGGGTCGCTAACTGGTCACGAAGTATTTGTCGGGTGATCTTTAGTTTGTGGGTGGAATTATCCATTAAATTCGTCTGAGCATTTATACAATTGTGCTTTAACCCATATTTATCCAGGTTTTGAAGCCTGTGCAGTCTTAGTTTGGTAAAAGTCTAGAGCTTTCCTTTTTTTTTTTTTTTAATTTTTTTTTTAATGTTGTTGTTGTGAAGCTCTGGTGTGGTGAATTATTATTATTTTTTTTCGAAGAAATGGAACACTTCGGGTTTATGCCGGTGATAGTTTTGGTAGGGGTATTCCTTACCGGCTCTGTGTACTCCCAAAGTCCTGCTGTTGTGAACGTTGGTGCAATTTTTACTCAAAATTCGGTTATTGGTAGAGCAGCCAAGGTGGCGATGGAAGCAGCTGTCTCTGATGTCAATGCAGACCCAACAATTCTCAAAGGGACAAAGCTGAGGTTCATCATGGATGATGCAAATTGTAGTGTCTTCTTGGGGTCCGTTGGAGGTAGGATTGAATTGTAATTTTTATAATTAATTTGAAATATAATTGAGTTGGCTGTGTGATATAAGTAATGTAGAGCTCTTGACATGAATAACAATGTCTCTTTATGGTTCATAAAAATTCTGATAAGTTTATTTTTGTAAGTAATAGGGATTCTATTAAGTATCAGGATGATGCAAAGGTTATCGACTATTTGTTTAGAATTCCTTTTGGATGATTTCTTTTGCTCCATTACCTGAAGCGTGCAAAGCAAACTTTTCTGTTGTAATAACACTCTAAATTTGGATTTGTATATTGAATTTTCGCCAAGATTAACGTACTGGTTTTCTTAATCTACTAATTTTTGAAACTCAATATTTTCTCATTATGACTCTTCTTTGTTTACTCCCACAGTCGGATAGGAGTGGGATGAGAGTGCATTGTATGACATTTTCCTATCTGAAATGGGATACTTACTAATAGAAGACCTTCACGAGCTATTTACTGTCTGTCTTGTACCTGTTTACTTTGAAAACAACCCATCTCCGCCTCTCAGTAGTATTCTTGTTGTTCTTGCATTCTTCCTCACTGCATTGATCAGTCTATCAGGATCAACTTTGTTTGTTACTTGGTAATATCCAACGTTTCTCTGTATTCTGTTGAAAGATGATATGCAAGTTCTAAACTCAAAAATGGAGTTGCTGCCACCTAAATCATCTTGATTGCACCCTTGTCTTTGGCAGCTTTTCGGTTACTTGAGAAAGGGGTAGTGGCGATAATTGGTCCACAGTCCTCTGCTATTGCTCATATGATTTCTGAGATTGCTAATGGTCTCCAAGTGCCTCTTGTTTCATATGCTGCCACTGATCCAACACTCTCTGCCCTCCAATTCCCATTCTTCCTTCGAACCACACAAAGCGATGCCTTTCAAATGGCTGCTATGGCTGACTTAATTGACTTTTATGGATGGAAAGAGGTCATTGCCATATTTGTCGATGATGACTATGGGAGAAATGGGATATCTGCTTTAGATGACGAACTTCACAAGAGGGCATTGAAGATTGCTCAGAAGCTGCCTTTGGCTATCCAGTTTGATCTAAACAACATCACTGATATGCTTAATAAATCTAGATTGCTTGGTCCTCGTGTTTATGTTGTTCATGTTGGTCCTGACCCCAAAATGAGATTATTCACCATAGCTCAAAAACTCCAAATGATGACCAGCAACTACGTATGGCTTGCG
>QEOT01004011.1:248435-292701 GCA_003123785.1 Pterocarya stenoptera
GGGGGGGGGGGGGGGGGGAAGAAGTTGGAATTTATGAATATGCATAAGCTTCTTGATGTTGGCTGTGGTGCTCATTCTCTTGACCTCTTGTTGGTAAATTGAAGAGAGCTAAGAAAATATTTGTACAGTCATAATGTTCGCCACGTGAGCAGATGCGAGGGTAATAATAATTTCTAAGATGACAGCATGTTCATATCTGTAGATTCTTTCTTGAACCTAACATGAAAATCCTATAACCTGTCATAAGGCAGTACAGAACATTCTCTACAAATGGAAACAAGCATCTGTGAACTTACATGCTAAATTTCAAATGTGTTGATTGTGGTGGCATTATATATCTAGACTGAAGAGCATGGCAAAATTTTATGTTTAATATATGATTATTATCATTATTGTTATTATTACAATTACAAAATAGCCAAATAAGATATGCTATTATTCTTAATATATATAATGGGAATGCTGATTGTGCAAGTAATTTAAATTTAATTATGAATTATACTCTTAGACAAAATGTGTACTTATAGACGCTCACGCAGATATGGAGCTTCATGCGTATGCATAGATGCATATTTATGTTGTATTTTTAAAGAAAGACTTTATGCCACCATCTCCTAGTGTACAAGATTTCTTTCTATTTTTTTTTTGTAAGTAAGAAGATATTTTATTGATATAGAAATAGATACAAGGTTTCTCTCTATTTTTCCTGGGTTTAAAGAGGTACATACAGTTATGTGAATCATTCACTGAGCTGTACATATCTTTATGCAGATTTTTGTGGGTCCCACTCTACCCCATTTATTGATGTAAAAGAGCTCGTTCTTACGGAAATAAAGGTCAATGCATTGGCTCCTGATATATCTCCAAGTGGGGACTCTCGGCCCTTTCTTCCCCTTTTAGCTCCTTCACCATTGATACCAGCAAATAACACTGTGCCGATATTATCAGGTTTGCTTTATCTTCCCTTTATGGCTGGCTGCTAAATCTTATAACTTAATTTAAAGTATTGTTTCCTGCAGTTTCACAGACCTGTTCCCAAATTGTTTGACATGAAGAAGCTTTGACTTCCACATGTCCTTAAATTAAAACCTTTGTTAGTCTTTAAATATCATGTCTCATAAATTCTGTAGGGTGCATTTAATATCCTCTTCAATTTAAGTGGCTTCGTTGTATCATGCATGTATCTTTATGTATATAGATCTGTAATGCCATGGCAGAAAATGAAAGCAATCCTAAATATTAATGTGAAAAATTGTATGGATGATGGATAACTGAAACTTAAGTAATACCATCACGGTATCACCTGCTATGATGACCCTTCATCGTCTCTTTGACAACATGGTAAAAATAAAAATTCACAACTATGGAAAGCGGAGTGGAAGTATGAAGTCCAAAGTTGTTGTGCCCATTTTTGATAACCTAGTGGACCTTCTAATTCTATGTAAAGTTGAACTGGTTCATTCTTTTTATATGGGATACTCTAAGTTCTTCATTATAATGAAATCCTTTTGGAGCTCTTACATCAAAATGCTTAACTGGATGCTGCCGATTATCTTTCAGGAGTCTGTACATTAAATTTTTCATCTGCTGAAAGTGTAATGGTCATAACAGCAACTGACTGCCGGGCTTCCTTTGCACCATATATGGCCAATGTGGTGTGTTGTCCTCAATTTGATGCCACACTAGAGATTATTGTTGGGCAGTCCAGTAAATATTCTGGGAGGCTTGCTTTGAACAATACTCAAGCCAACCACTGCCTATCAGATGCTGAGAAGATTCTAGAGAGTCAAGGAGCTAATGAGAAGCTCCAAAAGATATGTTCATTTCACCCTGAGAACCTCACAGCAGCCTCTTGCCCTGTCACAGATGTTGATGAATTTGAGCGCACTGTTGACTCTTCTAGACTTATGGCTGCTTGTGGAAGGATTGATCCTGTCAATGAATGTTGTGACCAAGTTTGCCAAAATTCTATACTAGATGCTGCTAAAAAAATTTCCCTTAACGGCATCTCAAATAAGGAAGCGGTCCCTCATGGAAGGATTGATGATTGCAAGAATATTGTCCTCAGGTGGCTGGCCAGTAGACTTGCTCCTTCTTCAGCCAATAGTGTCCTTAGAGGTCTTTCAAATTGCAATGTAAACAAAGGTTAGCATGAAGAAAATAATGAATAAAAAATACAGAAAGAACGTGTTGCATTTTCATTATTATTTGGACTAATCAATTAGTAATGCTAAATTCTACCTCTGACTGGCTGATGTTTAATTTTGTTTTGTTATCTGGTTCAGTTTGTCCACTACTTTTTCCCAATATGACAAATGTTGTGAAAGAATGTGGAAATGTGATAAGTAATCAGAAAGTTTGCTGCAAAGCCATGGAGAGTTATATGTCCCAATTGCAGCAGCAGAGCTTCCTCACCAACTTGCAGGCACTGAATTGTGCTGCATCACTCGGACTGAGGTTACAGAAAACTAATGTCTCCGATGATATTTACACTCTTTGTCATATAAACCTCCAGGATTTCTCTGTTCAAGGTCAGCTCTATTATATGCCCCTTAATTGAGCGTACACATTCCTGTTTCAGCCTGAAAAAGGAAATAAACTGACATGTGCGACTTTTTGTGATTCATTGTTCATGATGGTGGAATGTGCAAATGTGATGCACCAGTTGGATCACAAGGTAATGCTTTTATTTTCAAAATGCTGCTATGTAGCTTTTTATGCACCATAATCTTGGAGGTTTCATATTGATGGTCCATATAATTTTTTCTTGTGTCTCAAATATTCTTGATGGCAATTTGCTTCTTTACATTGTGTGTTCGAAAACATATAGGAGAGGCCTTTATTTGACTTCTTTGTTGCTACCTTTTATTTTAGTGTTTCCTGATCTTCTAGGATGCCAGTCTTTTTGTTGCTTTGATTACTTTAATAAGTTTGTTTTCTGATAGTGTTCAAAAGAAATAGTCTGTTTTTTTCAATGTGTGAAAAGTATCCTTGCCTTGCTACATTCAGCTTCTCCTACATTGGAAACTCCTTTAAAATTTGATGAAAGTTGAAGTTGGGTTAGATACCATGCAAGTTGTGGCATAATCTTGGTCCTAAATCTTATTTACTAAAAAATAATGTGGCTACTTCTAATACTTATACCAAGATGCTTTGAAATGTAGATATTGATAGAGCTTGAGTCAGCTTCTGGGAACTCATTTCTTCAGTGAGAATTCCGTAAACTTTAACTTTGTTTTATCTGTCTTTTCTTTAGGGTCTGGCTGCCTTTTATCAAGCTTGCCTTCAGATGCAACATACGATAAAACTTCCGCAATTGGCTTTGTTTGTGATCTAAATGATAACATTGCGGCTCCTTGGCCTTCTAAATCTTACGTACCTGCTTCTACCTGCAATAAAAGTATGGATGAAATTTTAATTTTTCCTTTATCAATTGAATCTTTTTTTTATCAATTGAGTTTTTTTTTTTTTTTTCTGTACAATCATTGTCCCTTCCCAACCCACCTCAATTCTTCTTATTGGCCCTTTCTCCTTACCACCATTCATTGATTTGTTCCTGGACTTGTGGAATTGCAGCTGCCACTCTTCCTGCACTCCCCACAGCAACATCTGCACAAAGTGGTAAGGGGCTTAAAACAAGTCGGTTTTATTATTTTATTTTTACCGCAGAAGATGCATCTTTTCCCCCATTTTCTGTCAGAATCTCTCTAGGATTACAAAATATGGTTCTCAATTTAACTCACAACAACTAAGCATCACTCCCCCAACAAATTGGGATTGGCTGCATTGGTTCTTTTACAAGATATTATGTATCTAATAAATTAAATTGTAAAGCTTATCTCTTATATCTCCGGCTCATATTTACTTAGGAAAAAAAAATATATCTCAGGCTCATATTTCCTGACTGAAGTATATCAGTTTGGCATAGCAACTGGTATAGAATGCACACAAAAATGAGATCTGCTAGATACTTCATTTTAAATTAAACTGATCATGCTAATGATTTATTGTGGTACGATATTAAAGAAAATTATAGAGTACTTAATTGAAAATTTCAAAATTCTTTAGAATCTCACTCACTAAAAAATAAGGGCCATTTATACTCCTGCTTAGGCTAACTTCCTCTAGATGCTCATGCCACAATTTGATGCATTATGCTTCCCTAGCTAGCAGCTTGTGTGTTTACTTCCTCTCAAATGATCCTTCCCATGGTGCTTTCTGTAAATGTTTCAAATTTCATTGACACCCTTCCAGTACCTATTAAAAAATAAATTGCTTGAAGATTTCACAGAAAACACTTGGCATATAGGGGTACGAATAAAAGTGTTTGATGCTGTTTTGTACAAGTTTTGGAAATTAGAGTGGAAGCAGAGTGCTTATGTTGGTTAACCGGGTGCTTCTCATTTCAAGCACGAGACTGTTTTCCTATATTTCTTGGTTGCTACAATTTTCTACTTCACTAGCTCTAGGAATCACTGACCTTGGTGGATTAGAAGCTTATCATCTTTATTTTGTAATGCACAAATCATTTCTCCATAAAGTAATAGCTTCACAGAGATCATTCACTCATAATATATTGCAGGTCGTCACAATGAGAACTTGATGTTTCCACTGGTCGTGATCCCCTTACTGGTTCTCATGACACATCTTTGATTTTCATATTCACGTTCCTTTGGTTCTTTTGGCCTCAATAGAAGCTGCTCTCCATACCAGATAACTTCATTAATCTTGAATCTTGGTATACATCTGGAGAGAAACAAAACGGCGGGGGGACAGGAAATCCTGATGTGAATTTGATGGGTATGCTAATTGCAATCACATGTTACTACTATTATACGAGGAAATCAATTTGAATGAAGAAGGTAGATTTCAACTCCTGTGTGTGCATCATACTGATTAAGCTAAGTGTGTACGTGCTCTGTTCCTTCTTTCATTTTCTATATGATTAGAAGGCAAAATGTAAATTTCTTAGAAGAGCGTCCTTATGTTCAGCTCTGAGTTTGGTTTTATTTAATCACCTAATTAATTTCTTGTGGAGAAAAGGGTTGAGAAGTTTCAAGTCTGTCTTTTGTATTAGATTCATTTTCCCAGTTCCCACTCAGATTTTCAGACTGCCTGGTGTTATTATGCCCCAATCAGTCAATAATACAGTTTTTCTTAAAAGAAAATTTCTGCCCCCCAGCAATTTGGATCGGTTGGTGTGCGCCCCCAAAAAACGATTCAAATTGTTTGGTTGCGTTATATAATTATCGTTCATGATTTCTTGTATTTAATTTATCGTTCTTAGAATGTATTTAGGAGTTCCTATGTATACTTCTTGTGTATAAAGGCTATACCTATTTCATTGATATATATAATATCTATCTTTTACTGATAAAAAAAAATATAATTATATTATATGCACTTAACGAAATCAAATCTGAATACCAAAAGATTTATAATCTATAAGTTTGGCAAAGAACCTAATGACCACTAACAGAGAACGGTGCAAGGGATACAAATTGAGAAAAAGACAAGATAAAAATATTTTCTGCTACGTTTCTTTATAAGACCATAAGGTGCATTTTCAATCAAAATGTGACTTTTTTTATTTTTGATATCAAAGACATTTCATTCAATCAAAAAACATTATAAATGATTATCAGTCCAAATAACTTGTGAAATGACATCTGGAAAAGAGTTCCACCAACCTGTAAGATCATTTATATTCCAAGCATGTTTTGCAAGTCTATGTGCAGCTTCACTCCCCATGCGACTTGTATGTTGTACTGTGCAGATCTGAATCTTCTTCATCAAATTTTCATTTCTTGTGCCAGGTTATCCAGTATTGACAAAGATTATCCAACAGCTTGCAATTCTCTCACCATTAATAAAGAGTCACTTTCCAAATAAGTTCGTGAAGGCCTAAAGGAAAACACAGTTGCAACCCTCTAAGGCCCCGTTTGGAAATTGGACTGAATGGAGATTAATCCAGTTCAATCTAATTTTAAGCTGAGTCTAACATAGGGGTGTGGGTAGCCCCCACCCCGCCCTTCGTCTCATATCCCCCCCCTCGGGGCGGGATCTCAGGGGTACTCTGCCCCATCTCATGTCTACTTATAAAATGCACTACATTCTTCTTGGTTTAAAAATTATTCACAGGTCCAAAAGTGATTAAAAATACATTTTTAGACTCAAATTGTAAATTTAAATTTTGTAAATATGACTATAATTTAAAAACTATGTAGTTTTAAATTTTCTAGTGCATACTTTGTGAACAAGTCTAACAAATTGTAATATATATTTATATATACACAATTTGTAAAATATAAATATAAATTTATGTTTATATGTTATGTATAATATATATGTTTATATATAATATATATATAAACATGTAAGCGGGGGTGGGGCGGGGGTCCCTACCCTAGCATGCGCGGAGTAGGGTTGCCCATCCCGCCATGCGGGGGTAGGGCAGCCGGGGGCGGGGCAGCGGGGTGTAGGGCCCCGTTGTCCACCCCAAGTCTAACATCCAAACACCTAACTTCTAAATTACTAAATATCACTTAACTCAAAACTTTTTTACACCTGAGACTTATAATCTTTTTCAACTTAATACTTCTTTACACACGAGACCCACAATTTTTTTTCAACCTTTGATAAATACATTGAAATTCATCTTAATATCCAAACACATCTAAACTCATCTTAGGTGGCCCTCATAAAACTCACTCCACTATCTCAATTCCCTGTTATTCATAAAGAACTTAACTCATCTCAACTCAACTCAACTCAACATCTAAACGGAGCTTAAATATTGCTAAAAGTTCAATCTCTGTAGGGTCATTGACTTCATTTTCTGTTTTACTAGCAGACATAATGACATCACCATTTGCATCTCGGAATATAATGCCCACCCCTGCTTTGTGTTGATCATGAAAGATAGTCCCATCTACATTAAGTTTCATCATCCCCGGAGGAGGAGGCACCCAACAGCACTTCAGTTGCTTCATCTGCTTTGTTTTCTTTGAGCTTCATTATGTTCCTTTTGTAGAGATAAGGCATGTTCCACCACTTGCTCATGTTTTAGGTGTTTCTCCTCATAAATTCTTTGATTTCTTCTACACCATGGCCCTCATGCAATACGAAAGAACTTTTCTAGATCCTCTTTACTACCCTTGTTCATAACTTGTCATGCACAAAGTCTTCTTTATCTTCAAATGTTGGTAGACAGGTTAATTGTTTTGTCTAGCATTCCCTTATTGATGGACAATAATAAAGAGCATGTCCAACATCCTCCACTTCCGCCCTGTAGAATTGACAACATTCTTCCATAAGTACCTTCCTACTTTTCAAATTATGCAGCGTTGGTAATCCATTTTTTCAAGCTCTCCATATAAACACTTTCACCTTGTTTGGTAGCTGAACCTTCCATAGTCTCTTCCAAATACACTTCTGATTTCCTGCATTAGAGCTCTCTCCTTTGTGCTTGGTCTTTTCAAGTGCATGAAACAATCTATATGCACTCTTCACATTATACTGACCATTCTTTTCATGTTCCCATATAAGTTTGTCTGCTCAATCTCCTGGAGCTATAATGATTTTCAAGGCTTCAACTATTGTTCTTGGTGGTAAAAGGCTTCTAACTTTCTCCACATCCCACTAGTTTGTAGTTGCATCAATGAGATTTGTCATTTTTTCCTCATTATGATTTCTGTGCTCATTCATACTCTGTAGAATGACTTTATATTCTAGTAGCAAATAATCTGTCCAGATATTAATAGATTTTCCATTACCCACGCTCCATCTGTAGCCTTGTAGCAGTCTCTTCTTTGCCTCCCATATTCCTCTCTACACATAGGATGGTGATATGCCTATCTTTGAATCTAAGAAACTGGAATTTGGAAAGTACTTTGCTTTGAACACTCTGTGTAACAGTGTGAACTACTCATTAATGGGAGGTTTGGATAGTGAGTTGAGATGAGATGAAAGTTGAATAAAATATTGTTAGAATATTATTTTTTAATATTATTATTTTTTTGAGATTTTGTGACGCCTCCAGCCTCCACTTGAAATTGGATGGTGGCTGAATCGTCGGAACATGTAACTCAAGGTTACATACCCCTCGTACATGAAAATTAAGATGTAATGCACCTATAAATCTAGCAGTATGTTGTAATTTGTAGCAGATAATCCTTTTAACTTCATAAGGACGTTGGCAATATAATAATCATTGTACCAAATGTAAACATCCCAAAAGTAACTTTCTTAATTGTACTCCCAAAATAGATAATTTAAAGAACTCCCAAAACATGAGACCATCAAAATATTGTTTTCACAAAAGGAAACCATAAGTCATGTCTTTTCCTCAAAACATTTTAGGTTCTCGATCTCTTCATTACTACAGCTCCATCAGGAGTCAAGCACCAAAAGATCACACGTAACTTCTGAGGCTCGGGTGCCAGAAGTCCCAAGTCCTTTGCTATCTCTTTTGCTTTAGCCGTAGACTCAGAGGTCCCAAGTCCTTTGCTATCTCTTTTGCTATCCCTAGAAAAGTTGACAATTGATCCATGTTCCCCCAAAATTTCAAGTTTTTTGTTGGGTTGGTAATCGTAGCATCAATCTCGGTCTCGCTAATGCTAACTAATATTTCCTAAGAAGTGAGGCCGTGTACTTTAAAATATATGCAGTAGAGTCGTGACGAGCCTTCACGATATACTCGTTCTCTATCATGGAGCCATCTAAATTCATGATTCTATGGAGTCTAGGATACCTGTCATAACTTTTACCATTTCAAGTGGGGAATGATAGTGAAAACTACCACAATGAGATTTCGAAAAACCTCAACAAGTAAACAATCAACATACAGTAAATATCACATGCATATATAAGTAAACCACAAATAAATGCAAACCATTGATAAATGCATGGACATGAACTTTGACATGAAAACTTTGGCATATGCAACATGGACTTTTTATAAAACATATTTTCATCTTTTAGACTTCTTATCACATGTTCATATAATTTGTGCTCGGGTACTTGTTATTGTCATAACATAGCATGTCATTATTATCATTTCATAACATATCATGATATTCTTATCATTTCATAACATTTTCATAGTGTGATCAAATCACATCGTAACATATCATGGCATATCATAACATATCATGACATGTCATATCGTATCATAACGTAGAGCTTAAATGCATTGTTTATTTCATGATTCATATGGATGGATACCTCACAGCTCCCTTAAGTATTGTGTGTTTCCCGTTAGTTACCGTATCAACCAACGATCTACTTGGTTGAGGTGACTACATCATAACATAAACATATTCTTTTATGACAGTTCGCTTACTTCGCTTTCACCGTACAACACCCACTAGCTTTAAGTACAACCTCGCTTCGGTATCCTTTTTTTAAGGAACCATTCAAGGCCCGTCGACTATACTCTGTCGACCCAAGGGTCTCCACTCGACTTTAATCACTCCAGAAAGGACAGAGAGTTCCACTAGAGCATTGTCTCGTCTTAGCATTTGGGGTCGCAACAAAATATACTTTGACTCTTTTCTTTTTGAAAACATAGACTCCAATGCATGAGACATAAACACATGATGTTACATTTTATCATAGTCATGCAACATGTATAACCTGAAACATATATGGTCCAATTCCCAATACGCTTCTCACAATATAGCTTGAAAATATTAGAACATGCAATCATATGGTGAATACATGTAAATATAGTTAAATCATACTTATCCAAACCCAAAACATATTCAGATTCCTTTGATATGGCCTTAGCCGAGTCATACAAGTCCTCCAAACATGAATTTCATTATCACAACATATATTCTCATGCTTCTACACATTCATATATCCAAACACATATGCATGGCATATTTACATGTCAAAACAGAAACCCTAATCATGACATATTCGAAATACACTTCAACAAACTATCATGAAAACATAGAATCTCATCCTTTCATCAAAACCAAGCATACACTTATCAATATAACAAGATTCAAGCAATAATAAACAAACAAAAGTTCACGAAATATATATAGGCGTTATCAAAAGTAAGTTGAAAGTTTACATATACAAATCCGAAGTATAAAATAGCAAAATCTGAAAAGTAGATGCAAGACATATTAGAAGATAACTAGAGAAATCCTACTCTTAGAATAAGGGTGAGTGTGAGTGTCTAAGGTTTTCGAAAATACTTTCCTATGGAAAAATCCTAGAAATCTGAAACCCTTAAATACAAGAAACCCTAGCCTTTCTTGTAAGTGGTGGCTGTAACCTTCATTCCCTTTACATTTCGTGTTCAAGAGCTTGAAACAAAAGAATATTTTTGGATTCTTCCTTCTCTTGATGAAAAATCTTAGTTTCTAAAGTGAAAGTGTGTGTACATGGGGGAAAACCTTAGAACTGAAACTTGTTGGTGTTGTTTTCCCTCTTGGCCTTGTGTGTATGTGCAAGAAATGGTTGAATGGTTCTTACTTTCTTGTGTTCTTTCTCTAGCCGAATGGTTGAAGAAGTATTCTTGGTGGTTTTTGAAATGGTGAAGAAAATTGTGGTGTTTGGTTGGTGAGAAAGCGTGAGAAAATGTAAGAACTTAGAGAGAAAATAGTGGTAGCCGAAATCCCTTAGAAACAAGGTTGAGAACTTGAGCAAAAGACCTCCCATATTTTCGACAATGCCTTTTTATAGAGCCTCCAACCCTCCTTGAAATGCCAAAGGCTTGTGCATAAATGCCACTTGGCATCTTAGACAAAAGAGTCTTTTCCTCTTCCCTAGGATGGCATTGGAAAGCCAAAAATCTTCTTCACATGTGGCGTTTGGCTTCCTAAAAAACCGAAACCCTCTTTTGCCTTACCTTCTCATTATGCCTTTCCTTACTTGTCTAGGTTCAATGTATTTGGTGGCAAAAGGGTCAAAACACATAGCCCAATCCTCATTCGAACTCCCTCGTGTGCATGGTTACCATGTGGCTAGTGAATGTTTGTTCCTTGTGTTGGTTGAAACCCTAGCTCTTCCGTAGGTGATCTAACCTTCACAAGGTGATCCTTGGCCTTCCCCAAGCATGAGCCGTCGCCCCCTCTCTCCTCTTATGCTCTTCTAACATTATTTTAGAATGTGTCTTTTTGTCTTCCCAAGTAAGATCTTCTTGGAACTCCAAAGGTCTCTTTCTCCATGCTTTGACAAGTGTCAATCTCAGAAAATGGGTCCTTGCATATGGAGTGTAAACTCTAACCCTGATGACCTTATCTTCCACTCACATCTCCTAGAACCTCATACATGTTGGACAAGTGTCATACTTGCCATTTCCCTAGGCTTCAATTCTAGAAAATATCAAATTGTTCCTCTTGTGCCATGTGGCGCCTCCACCAACTTTTAGTGACTTTGGGCTTCCCAAACCTTAATGCTAACCTTGTTGGTCAAAATTTATATGGGCCTTTTTGAGCTTTTTCCTCTCCTCCCTCTTATAGGCTTTCTAAGTTTAAAACTCTAAGGTCCAAAGATAAAATATACCTTAAGGCTTATCCTCTAACACTTAACATCATCCAATAACTAAAATAAATCTTCGAATAAAATAGAAACAGGGACTTGGCAAAGTCCAGGTTCTCACAGATTTGAAAAAGTTAAATTATTTATTATAATTTGTGTAAGAATTTGGAAACGTTATAATGATTAGATGAAATGAGTTTATATGAGTTGGGAAAATTTTGTATCCAAACCGGGCCTAAGGTTTGGATAAATCCTTGTCATGATTAGAATTCTCCATCTTTGTTTAGCCAGCAGTGCCATATTAAAAGTCATAAGGTCTTTGAAACCCATTCTCCCTTCTGCTTTGGACTCGTACATTTTCTTCCAACTCACCCATCAAATGTTATTCTCATTCTGTCATTGTGACTACCAAAACTTTGCAATCATATTTTTCAACTCAGTACAAAAATTTACAGGTAGTTTGAAACAACTGATTGTGTAAGTTGGTATTGACATAACCATTGCTTTGATAAGAATTTCCCTCCTCCTTGAGAAAGTAGTCTTTCCTTCCAACTTTGGAGTTTCTGCCATATATTGTGTTTCAAATCAGAGAAAACCTTATTCTTTGCTCTACCCATCACAGGAGGCAGTCCCAAATACTATTGCTAAAAATTTTGAATACCCCAAAATACTATGATTTCCTTTCGTTTCATGGTATTGACATTCTTATTATTAGCGTAGTTGTCCTCGCAGGCCAGCTCGTGAGTCAGTTATGATTAATTATAAATAAAAACTTTTAGTAAATATATTGGCCTTTCGAACAAGAAATGTCAAAATTGATTGGGCATTAAGAAGAAGGGGGAGGGGTGGTTAAGAATTTGGCACTTTTCTATCCATCGACAATCCCAGTAGTACTTCTGACTCATTCTTATCTTACTTGCTTTAATTTGTCTCGCATGAATCATGTGTTCACTGCCTTTTTTTGTTTTTGTAGGATATAACTTAAATCATTAAAGGTTATCATTTGTGTTCTAAATTATTAATATGTTTTAATATGCATTATTAATTAAAATATTATTGTCCCAATGGATGGAAAATAAGATATGCGGTATAATCATAATTTTCAGGAGGTAATGAAGAGTGTAAATTGTTTTTAACAATTTTAAATCCACGCTATATATTGGGGGAAAATGAGTGCCAGTCATGTAAAGCCTACCAAAAGCTCACGAAAGATAAAAGCTCGTAATAATAGGAAGGATGGGAGAAAGAGAGGATCTGTCAATGATAAGGCTTGATCGGACATAAAGGAAAGATAAGACATCAAGTTCAGAAAAAGATATAAAATAAGGGAAATTGACTTATAAAGGAAAGGAGGCACCAAAGTGGGGGGTCTACTTCGTTTGAGACATGAAGAACCGTTGTAGGGGGTAGTGAGCTTCAATGAGACTTTCGAATAGTTGAGTGATTGTAGAAAGTTAGGTGAGAATGACGAGCTTGTATTCAGCCTTTTTTAGAGTGAATTTGACACTTAAGACTCATGGAAGTAGTCCTTAGAGCCAAATTACGTAACTACTCATCTTCTTTATTTCCTTTCATTTATCATTGGGAAAGTCATGAATGAACATCCCAAATAGTACACTACCATGCACTAAGAACCACCATGTGAGAGGAGAGAGTCATTTGACTATACTGCTGAGGGAAAAAAATGTATCAACATTATATAACCTTATTTTTACTGTTCGAAGACGACAATACAATAGCAGGCCGTTAATAATTTATTTAATGTATAAAAACTTCATTAAAATAATTACCATCTTTACCATAATTATTAATCGGAATTACGAGCCCTCATTTTGATACACTTGGTCACGCATTACGAGCATTTATTTTGATACCATGCTTGGTTGTGCGCAATTAGGGGTGTAAACAGTCCGGTTTAGTCTGCTTTTATATATATATATTTTTATAACTAAACCAATATATACCGATTTTGAATATTTAAGAACCGATATCGAACCGATTCACTATTTAAATTGAAATTTTCAATTTTTCTGGTTTCGGTTTGGTTTGGTCTGATTTTTCTATTTTAATTACGGATTATTTATGTTAGTAATAATATGATATTTAAATATACTAAACTATTAGTCTATTTATATTATAGTATAAGTACATTATTTTATAATAATTTACACATACTAGTATAGTATTGAATTTAATTATAGTCTATATAACTTCTAAACTTTTTATATGAATATACATAATCAAATATCTAAAAATGTATTTACAATAATATATATTATAATTTATTATTCCAAAAATGTTTTTATCATATATATATATATCAAAAGTTTATATTAATAACTTATTATTAATATTTATGTTTAAAATTAAATTTTATGTTATATTAATTTAATATTATAAGATTAAAATTTATAT
Source organism: Pterocarya stenoptera (assembly GCA_003123785.1). Taxonomy (NCBI): domain Eukaryota; kingdom Viridiplantae; phylum Streptophyta; class Magnoliopsida; order Fagales; family Juglandaceae; genus Pterocarya; species Pterocarya stenoptera. The sequence goes on from QEOT01004011.1 coordinate 262,350, forward strand.
GTTATATCAAATGTTTTATTAAAAATTATAAGATTAATTTTATGTTATATCACATGTTATATTAATTTTATGTTATAAGATTAATATATTTGAATAATAAGATTAGAATTTTATGTTATATTAATTAGCAATTTAGCATATAATATATATAATATAATATAAAAAAATTATAAATATATATACTGGTCCGGTTCAGTTTAAACCGATTTTCAAGATATGAAAACCGGTACCACATTGGTTTTGGACTTGTTTTGGTTCTTAATAACCGATACTACAATATTGGATTGCTTATAAACCGCACCAAACCCACCTATTCAGTACGATCCGATTTGGTTTAATCGATTTTTCTGTTTTTTTTTTTTTACATCTCTAAGCATGGTATCAAAATTGAAGATCAAGTGGCCGGATGAAAATTAAAATCTACTTATTGAGAACTAGCTTTATTTTAAGATAAGTGATAATTTAACATTGTATTAGAGCTAGCCGAAGGCCAATACATAAAATATTTTAATTGGAGTGGAGTATTAAGAATAATATAGCTATTAAAATTTAAAATCTACTTATTCCTATCTGTTTAACCTTTGTAATAATTTCACATGCGTAGCAATTACACTAGGATGGTTTGGATTCAGAGATGAGTTGAAATGAGTTGAGATGGTTTGTGAATAACAAAAAATAATATTTTTTTAATATTATTATTATTTTAAGATTTGAAAAAGTTGAATTGTTTATTATATTTTATGTAGAAATTTGAGAAGATTCTTTTAGAATTTGAAAAAGTTAAATTGTTTATTATATTTTGGTGTGAGAATTTGGAAAGATTCTTTTGAATTTGAAAAAAAAATTATTATATTTTATGTAAAAATTTTAAAAAAATTGTAATGATGATGATATAAGTTGAAATAAGTTGAAAAGACTTGTGAATCCAAACGGCCCCGCATCTTAAGACGATTGCGACACATGAATTTTACTTTATTGCTAATTAATTACAATCTAGCTACCTGTTGACCGTAGAGAGAGCATGGAATTAATAATTTTTTTAAAAAAAAATAATTTAGCTAGAAGAAAATTTTATAAAAATAAATTCATAAACTAAGGTGTCATGATATTATATGTCAAATTATAAAATTAATATTATTATAAAATAGATTTAATGTATCATATAAATCAACCACATTAATTTATAAATTTACTTCTATAAAATCTCTTTGTACTGAAGCACTTCTCTAACTTTTAACCCTAGTTAACAACATATTAATATATATTCCACTCGAGTTATTTCAAGTATGCATCTCTCTTCTATTCATAAAATCCTTGATTAATATGCATGCATGGAAAAGTTCGTATATTTTAACCCCTTTAAATGGATATAAAAAAACCAAAAAAAAAAATAGTCCCAATCATCTTTCAAGAATGTTTCCATTTTTTGTCGAGTCCTACTTCATTTCCATACACACGTTAATAGATATATATCACGAGTATGGCACATGATCTGTCCAGGCCAAAAGTGTCGTCTTCTACATCATTACACATTTCCGAACCTTTCATTTTCATTCAATTACCATAGTCCTTTGAAACGTACACCAAAGAATGCTGATGAGGCTAGCAATTATAAATCCACGTACATTTCCTTTCTTCCTCCACCGCCATTAGCCACCACAGTACATTCATATATATCAAACACCAACTTCAGGAGTGCGGCCTCGAGCACAGGAAACTCTGATCATCATCTATCAAACCGTACGTATAGCTATATACAACATGGGGTCTTCACAGATGGACAGCCATAATCAACCTTTGCTTCAAACCAACCAGCCGCCAACTTTGTCATCCCAATCGTCCGACATAGAGCATGATCAATCAAGCGGCGAGCTTGAAAGGATATTGTCCGATTCAAGCGTGCCCTTCTTTCAGCGTCTCCAGCCAGCTATATGGATCGAGCTGAAGCTCCTCTTCTACCTTGCCGCTCCTGCTGTTATCGTTTACATGATCAATTATCTAATGTCCATGTCCACCCAAATCTTTGCCGGCCACCTCGGCAACCTTGAGCTTGCCGCCGCCTCTCTCGGCAACACTGGCATCCAAGTCTTTGCATACGGCCTAATGGTAATCATGAATTCAACCCGATCTAATATTCTTTCTATCAATTACTTTTTCTTTTGTTGGTACCGTACGTCTTTGTGACTATTTTTCATATATAAATATATATATATATATATATATATCCATCCATCAAGCTTTATAAAACTTGTTCAAACAGTTAGGAATGGGGAGTGCTGTGGAGACTCTCTGCGGACAAGCATATGGAGCCGGAAAGTACGACATGCTAGGCGTATATATGCAAAAATCAATCATCCTCCTCACTTCAACGGGTGTCATCCTCAGTATCATTTACATATTCTCCAAGCCCATCTTAATATTTCTCGGAGAATCACCCAGAATTGCATCTGCAGCCGCGGTTTTTGTCTACGGCCTAATACCTCAAATCTTCGCATACGCGGCAAACTTCCCCATCCAGAAATTTCTACAAGCTCAAAGCATAGTGATCCCTAGCGCATATATATCAACGGCGACGCTTGTCCTACACCTTGTGCTCAGCTGGCTAGCAGTGTACAAGATGGGGCTTGGCCTTTTGGGTGCATCAACGGTGCTGAGCTTGTCGTGGTGGATTATAGTGGTGGGACAGTTTGTGTATATAGTGAAGAGTGAGAGGTGCAAGTATACGTGGAGAGGGTTCAATCTGCAGGCGTTTACAGGCTTGACGGGATTCTTCAGGTTATCGGTGGCATCGGCTGTGATGCTATGCCTGGAGACGTGGTATTTTCAGATTCTTGTTCTGCTTGCTGGATTGCTAGAGAACCCCGAGTTGGCTTTGGACTCTCTATCTATTTGGTGAGATAATTATTTGCATTTCTTTCATTGTTTTGCTTGCTTTTTTTCTAACATCCTCGTATTTTTTTCCCCAAAAAAATGCTTGGATTATAAGAAAGGATTATTTTTAAAAAGATTTACCAACGAATATACGTTTTGATACAGTATATTACAAACTAGACTTCGAACACCTTCGTTTAGCATTTGTACGGTCAGGAAGTATTAATTAGAAAGTATTAAAGGAATATGTTAGTTTTTCCTCTAATTTTGTTCATTCACTTTGACTGATTATATATATATATATTTTAATTTTTTTTAATCATTAAAAAAATAATTTTTAATGTATTGATATATTTTTTTATATTTTAAAAATATTTAAATATATTAAAAAAAATAATAATTAAAATAACTAACGGTGAAATGGAGCAGTTCTACTCTGCTGGGAGAATAGCACCGCTAACTCCTCGATTCATGTATATTGCATGGTTTCCGACCCATCTCTGCAATGATAAATATTATTATTGATGTTCATAATTAATGTAGCTAGGATTTACCTTTTCTGTTTCTTTCGGGTCTTTTTCTAGTTTCTTTTTTCCTCCTCCGCGATTATTAATTCAGAATAGTGCTATATTGCCTATGGCATGTTTCTAGCCAGAGAAAAAATGTCAGGGATAACGCGAGGCGCAAAGTTTAAGGCCTATTAATTAGAGAACAATTAATGCTTACGTGCTGTGCCAGCTCGTTCGGACAATTTAATTTTAACTTTTGTACCATGTTAAAAAGGAAACAAAAAAAGAGAGGATTGACGAATGCAATGGATGCCCAAATTTTCATGCCAATCTCGACTGTTTTTTAGGATAGGATGAAATGAAATAAAATAAATTTATATAAAATTTAAAAATTGTAAGTTAATAAAATATTATTAAAATATATTTTTTAATATTATTTTTATTTTAAAATTAAAAAAAAATTAAATTATTTATTCTATTTTAATTAAAAATTGTAAAAAATTATAATGATTTAAGATATTTTGTAAAAGTGAAAAAGGCCGGTAAATTAGATAAGTTGTGTGAAGATTTTTGTAAAAAAAATTATTTCCATTAAAAAAAAAATAGATTTTTTTTATATATTTTTTATAGTGCAATTTATTTTTTTACAAATCATTAGCCTTCTGAAATTATTTGTGCGCTTGTGTATACTTCTACATATATATTTTTGCATTTATTAATTTTGTCTTGTAACTAATTATGAGGGAACGCCAAATTAAAAAATAAAATTGACCGGAAACTGAACCCCTTTAAATGGCCATTCCCAATACCCATTCGGCATGGGCATTTTTTTCTTGCCAAAGTTTAGCTAATGGCTTTTTTTTTCTTTTTTCTTTTTGTCAATTGGAATGCTAATCGCAGCACTACAATCTCGGGATGGGTCTTCATGATCTCTGTTGGGTTCAACGCAGCCGCAAGGTCAGTCTATTTCTTCCCTTTGTACATGTTGCATGCATGCAAAAACCTTATTTTTTGGAGTGCATTATATGTATCTATCCTACTTAATTATTATGTCTCATAATATGTCTAATTTGGATAATAAAAACCTCACATATCTTCTCATCTCATCTCAATGTCTAAATATCACAAATATAAATATTTTTTAATTTAAATATTTAAAATTTTCATCTAATCATTACAACTTTCATAAAAAATAATTCAATTTTTTTAAATATCAAAATAAAAATTATATTAAAAAATTATATTTTAACAATATTTTAACTTTATAAAAACTTTCATTCCATTTTTTGTCTCTCATTTTTCAAAACACCATAAAACATTTCAATTTAAACAATTTTACTAATATTCACAAATAATTTCATTATTTTTTTAGATCATTTCATCTCACTATCCAAACGAAAACTAAGAGTTTACTTCCTTAAAAGTTACTGCCTCTTTAGTTTCTTATATCATCCCCTAGCTACTTCGATTAGATCGTTCTTATTACCTATTTTACCATCTGAATATATCCTTTGACATGTAGATCATAATAATACTACTACTTTTTATCTTAATTTTTCTTATTCTTAGTTGCATGAGTCATACCTAGAGAATAAAATGGGCTTTGCAGCATATATTTACTCTAGTATAATATATATATATATATATATATACATTAGAGATGTACATGTTTCATCTTAATTTTTATGAGAAATGATATTTGTAGTTTTAAAGTGTGCAAATTCTGTGCACTCTTTTTTAAAAAGTGAGTACATATAAAACCTATATAAAATTAAAAATTATTTTTTTAATGGTAGACACCACTTTTTTCAACAAAAACTCTATGTGCAGTCACTTTTGCATACTCCTTATGCAGTTACTTTTACGTACTCTTTGCGCACTCCACTAATATGATTGGCAGCATCACCTTTTTTTTAATATAAAATAACTACTCTGGCCAATCACATTAGTGGAGTGCGTAAAGAATAAGCAAAAGTGACAGTATATAGCAGAACTCTTTTTTTAAAGGAAGTGTGTTTGACTTGTATATCCTAAGATTGTATCTAGTAGGGGTATGCTCCGACTCCAAGTCGAAATGCCAACCTCATACTCCGATTAGGGTCGAAGGTCAAACTATGCTCCAACTCTGACTCCGATCAGAGTTGGAGTTCGACTCTAATCGGAGTTTGGAGCTCGGAGTCGGATCTCAAAGCTTCGATCAGAGTTGAAGATGGGCTTGCCCAGCCCGATTGTCCTACTCAAATTGGGTCTGGGCCGACGATCTAATATCCAAGGTCCAAAATGAAATTCAGATTGGACCACCTTGTTTAAAAATATTTTAAAAAATAAAATAAGTTAAAAATAAGTTAAAAAGCTAAAATTTAAATACAATGACTAAATCAAACTACAAATCACAAATAATAAATTTAAATTTAAAACTACAAATTGTAATAAATTTAAATTTACAGCACCAAAATATTAATAATGTCATAGATTTCATTCAATACTAATCATGGTATTGAGTTTCTCACCAATAAAAGGGTCATCCGATGGTGCGTCCGTCTCAATCATCCATAATTAGTCTGGGGTTCACAATTAGGTCTACAAAATCATATAAATTATAAATTAAATAATGAAAACATTAAAATTATATAAATAATAATTTAAAATCATAAAGTTACATGATTCAAGCCTATAGCTCTCAGCATCAACGATATATACTCCAAGGGGCGTTGAACTTAATTAGTTCTGTGTGCAAACGAGGGTTTCGACGGTAGCCAGAGACAATAAACTCCGATAAGCATCCAAAGCACGACCTCTGGTGCTAAACTCTAACTCAGAGGCAACTATAGTGATATGAATGACTAATACATCCTTGTCTATTCAGGAAAGCACTGTAAACTTGCCAGAATTCACCTTCCACTAAATTAATATATGAAATGTATCACCAGGTGTCTCGATATCTTCCCTAAAGTAACGCTCAATCTCAGACTTACACTGCATAATATTCCTCAATGCACGGTTTTGATGATACCGTCGTAGCCGCAAAAAATTTAAATTTTGTGCAGAATGTTATCCCAAGAAGATATCAAGCCGGTCGGGTGTGAGGAGCTACCACATTGGTTTGAAGACTGATCACTACTGTTATAATGACTATATAAATCATCAATATCATATTTAAGCGATCTAATAAACTGATCAACGTCCTTATCACCGAGGACGTCCCTAATTTATTCTTCTACAATGTCCAACTTAAATCGGGGTCAAGGATCGTAGCCACAAATAATAATCTATTTATTTTCTCCATATCCTCAATATTTATTATATTTATATTTCATCCTCATAACCATTGCATTTAACAAACCTACACTGTCAGCACAACTCTGTTGCAAGTGATCATAAAGTCCCGAGAGCTCTTCAAAGTACATGTTCATAATATGATATTTTGTCACAGATACTTGGATAGTTATGTCATAAAATAATTTTAAAAATTGAACAAATTACCTGACATTAGCCCAATCAACTGTGTCTGGTGCAGCAAGCCCCCTTCTCCCCCTAACTAACTCCAGCAAAGCATACCTCATGCCCCCCTCCTCGACCTCCATCAGCTCAAACGTTGTTTGGTACTTCTGCGCTACATCCAACATCATGTACGTAGAGTTTTATCGAGTCAAAACGTTCAGTTGCAACATACAGGAAGATAGGATCTCAAGTTGTTCGGCTATTACCTTAAACTGGCGAATCCGTTAGGGGGAAACCCTCACATATCTCACAAGGTTTCGAAATTTAATAATATAATTATCAACCTCCTTTAACCCCTCAAAAACTATGAGATTGATGATATGAGCACAATATAGAACATGAATAAATTGGTTCTCATGAATGATATCCTCCTTTATCGTCGTATTCCGCCCGAACCAATTAATAACTATGTCATTCGCACTGGTATTAACCATGATACAGAGCACTTTTCTGATCCAACAATCTTTTATATAGTCATCCATCTCATTTCCAATGGATGAACTCTTGTGATCAACAATTTCTTTAAAGCCGATAATTCACTTTTGCAACGTCCACTCATTGTCAATAAAGTGGGTTGTGATATACATGTAGCCCACATTCTGTATTGAGATTATGTATAAGTCATAAATGACACTCTCTAGCCAGTGATGACAAATATTTCCTTCATTATTGCCTTTTACTTGGCATTCATCTTCAAAGAATCATGCATCACAGTATACCGTGAAGGCATGGAAAATCGTGGCTTTAAAGTGTGCACAAATTGTAGAAGCTTGCATTGTCAACCGTGATAAAAGATATCTCATTAGTGATAATCATTTTTGCAAGAACATCCCTCATCATCTTCTCATTGTATTGATGGATTGATAGCTTCTTAATCTGCGTGCCATCAGTGACCGTAGAAGTTTCATAACTCAGCTTCGTCTGATCAGTTGCTACCAGCCATTTGTGTATCTTATACCGCTAGCAGCCCGTAAGACGTGCTATAAATACTGAAGTGCCTTGCTTCTTCAAAAGACAACAACATAGTTGCCCACAGTAATGTCATCGATCCTGCAAGTTCTCGCGATCACCAAGAACTTTGGTTAAATGTTATCATGTCTATGACCTCTTTTTACTAGGTCGTGTTGGTGGATCAGACTCAACATTTATTAACTCCTCATCCTCATTAAGCATATCAACATCTTCTAGATCTATTGGGACTCGACTATTTGCATAGGAGATAGCTGCTCTAGATGAAGGCCTATGGCCTAAAGTACCTGTTGGTGACACCAACGATTGTGCGTCATCCTTTTGTGGAGAATTGTGGCAAGATGGTGTAGTATCCATAATTTGAACAAATAATCTGAAACAGTGAACAAATAACCATCATTTAACATGTTATGAAAATTATCTACAAAATGGAAACACATTGAAAAGCAAAAACATATGTGTTCAGTTGTGTTTGTGATTTTAAAAATAAATAAAACACAAAAAATCAAACGTTAGCTCAAGCCACACTCGAGCGAATAATCTGTGTGATGTTTGATCGAGCCACACTTGAGTGAAGGCTCGATCAAACGAATCTGTGTGACATTCGCTTGGAACGAATCTGAGTGACACTCGAGCGAATGTCACCTGAAACAAAAACACCCAATTTTTCCAAAATCGAATCCCTTAATTCTTAAATTTAATAGCCTAAAAACAGAAATCATTGAAATGCAAACCACAAATCATTGAAATGAACAACAAATCATACACATTTAACAAAGGGAGAAAGAGGATTGTTCGATCATTGACATTTCACAAATCAGATTTCACATTCTTACAATTTGAGGAGGAAGAACAAATCTATTGGAGGAGGAACAACAAATCATTCTTACAATTTGTAAGGAATTCCAGAAGGTGGCTTGCGGAGGCCTCAGGTGACGGCAAACGGCGAGGGAGGTGAACTCATGTGGAGACAAAGGGAGACTAGGGGATTGTTGTGCAAAAGTAAGGGGGAAAAAGGGGGTCTTATATTTTGGACCCACGAAATGACGTTGTTTAGTTACCTGACCAAAACATCTTCTGCTTGAGCGAAACGACGTCGTTCCTCTTGAAATGGAACGACTTTGTTTTGATCATGTGTTTTTTCTTTTCTGCTAAAATATCGGAGTTTGGAGCCTGTCAGAATTCGGCCGGAGTTGGAATCTCGAAAATTTTGTCCAAAACTAATATCTAGTATTATTCAATTTTTATTATATCGAATTACACGTTACTGATATTGCACATTTTAAACGATTGTCCATTTAACATGCGGGCTAAAATGAGATTTAGATTACCTATACAAGTTCAATTAATATTATAATACACAATTTTCAATGCATGCATGACAAATAGTTGTAGAAAATGATTTATTTGTCCCTGGGAAGCAGTGTGAGAGTAAGCAATGAGCTTGGAGCAGGAAATCCAAAGTCAGCGGCATTTTCAGTGGTGGTGGTGACCTTGATCACTTTCTTCATCTCTGTGATTGCGGCGCTAATTGTGATTGCTTTGCGCGATGTCATAAGCTATGCTTTCACTGAAGGTGAAGTTGTAGCTGCTGCTGTGTCCGATCTGTGCCCCCTTCTCTCCCTTACCCTCGTCCTCAACGGAATTCAACCCGTCTTATCTGGTAAGCATATTATATAGTATTATATATATATATAATTAATGATTAATGTGATGCATACGGATGACAGTACGTACTTATATATGTACGTATATATGTACAGGTGTGGCTGTTGGATGTGGATGGCAAGCTTTCGTTGCATACGTAAATATTGCATGCTATTACGGGGTTGGAATACCATTGGGTTCGCTTTTCGGGTTTTACTTCAAATTCGGTGCCAAGGTACTACTACTACTTTTTCTTTTCTTTTCTTTTCTTGCTTATTTCAAGTATAATCGATGATCATTTAGCCTGATGGCCCTTTTTGTCATGATCCCGGCCAATAAAAAAAAAAATCCAGAACCGGTTTGTCAAATTTTATCAGAATTATTCACAACTTGGAAAATCAATTATGAATGAAGAATAATATAAATATATGAGTAATGCTATATACAGTCTTGGAATGTGTAGTTCCGCATATTCTTTTTCAAAAAAAAAAAAAGTTAAGTCCACTATTAAAAAAATATTTTTCATATAAGTATTAGATTTATCTATTTTTTTCAAAATAAGTGTGTGGATCTTGCATAGCTTAAGATTGCAATATCATTTATATATATATATATATATATATTGATCAACTCGGATCAAGAACATGATGATAATTAAGGTCGTGAGTAATTGATCTTAAATTTTCCTAGTTATAAACTGTTATAATTGAGAGCAATTAATTCTAATTGATTGATTGATTTTGGTGCATATAATGTATAATGTAATTTGTAAGGGTATATGGCTGGGAATGATTGGTGGAACGGTGGCGCAAACGATCATTTTGATGGTGGTAACGTTTCGGACGGACTGGAATAAAGAGGTAATTAATAATTAGAATCCAGATGTCCCGGCCAATATTAATCATGTTAAATAAATGCACACCACAATTATAATTTTAGATATTCATGTTCATTATAAATAATCCTAAGAATTAGGTACGTACGTGCGATATATAATTTTAAACCTTTCGTATTGCAAAGTTAATTTTTCACATGATCAATATGCTTAATTAATTTCCCAAAGCTGCTAATTAATTGCAGATATATATAAATAATATGAACGAAGGTGCAGGAAGAAATTAAAATCTCATATTAAATATAATATTAATGCAGGTGGAAGAAGCAAGGAAAAGGTTGGACAAGTGGGAGGATCATAAGATCATGATCAAGGACAAGATGGAACCACGTACTTAATTTGAAGATTAACTGAACTTAAACAAGTTTTTGGAGGCTGATGGTCATGATGATGATCAACGCAGCTAGCTATAGCTAGCATATATAATTATTTGCTTGAGATTCTTTTTCATTATCAACTGAATTAGCACGCGCGATAAAAAATGTCAAAAATTAATGCTAGTACTACTCCAGCTTATATTAAATTTTGATATCTCCGATTTTACTTAATTATTGATATATAATATGACATATTGATTTAAGTGACTTATAAATATATCAATCGCTTAAATGGACACCACTTAATTAATTAAATATACTATATAATAAATATAATTAAAGATGATAAAATCTATGACAAAGAACTACATTTGATATCATGATATTTAATGTCAAAGTGAAATTGCATCTTAATTATTATAGACTTATAGTGTTAACTGTTCGACTCCAAATTTCGACTCTTTAACGTTTTTAGTGATCCAACTCTACCTCTGGCCAACTCCAATTAAAACGGAATCGAACCGAATTTATAATGAAGTTAGGATTTGGAGATTAGAATTCTTGCACAAACATATATAGCCTCATTTATTTTAAATTGAAGGTACGATACTGCTAATGATCTTTTTTTGTTTTTTTTTCTAAGCAATTGATGAACTTCATTAATAAAATGATCCTAATTACTACATGATATAGTCTGAAATGAAATTCTAATTAATTCACAGGTGCATGGATCCTTTCCACTATGAAAATCTAGCAAATATTGTGAGACTTTAATTATGGGGATGCTTCCATACAAATTGTTCGAAACTGCCCATAGAATGCGCTCATCGATTATGAGATCGATGTATTTTGACTATCTCCCATCTTTCAAAGTTTTGGAGTAGTATTCTTTTATCTCTGAATGTAATTTCATCTATTATCCAATCTGTAATTTATTGGGGGTTGCACTAAGGCTGTAATGACTACTTGAGAATCCCCTTCAATGATAATATTCCTAAGTTGTTTTAGACCATGAGCTTCTTGTACACCTTTGAATGCTGACATAACTTCATCTTGGTTCGGGTTGCTGGTACTCATAAATTTAGTGACCATAAACTCTATAGAACCATCATTGTTGTTGCAGTACTATCTGATGATCTCACTGCTACATCAAAAGAAATTGAGAAATAGTCTGGGGATCAAGGGGGGACCAAGTGGGGCCACTATTCAAAGTTCTCCATTCCCAAGCATTAGCTGCATTACAGTGATCTCTATAGGATTTGATGGCTTTAGAGACAAATTGATCGATGTTGATATTAAGGGACTCATGAATTATTTAATTTCTAAAAAACCAGAGGTTATCCATTACTTTAACTGCAAACAATTGGAAGTGGTGAATGTCATTGGCCATAATGTTTAGATTATTAGCAGGTTTAAGAATTAATAGAATCTAATTCCTAAATTTCTTGACTTACTAAGGAAGATAAATCTAATGGCCAGGGTAATTGTCTCCACAAGATTCAAGAGTAAAGACAATTTAGGAAAAAATGTGAAGTTGTTTCCTCTTCCATTTGACAGATGGGACCAAGAACTTGATCATCATTTAGAGGAATACAACTTTTTAAAAGGGACCTAGTGGGTAGAATGTTGTTAAGTAACTTCTAGAGGAACAATTTAAGACGATCTTGCATTTTTAATGACCAAAGCTTTTTCCAAATCGGAGATGGATGAGCAGATATTTGAGCATTACACTGTGCTGAGATTGCTGCATAAGCAGATTTAACCAAAAATTTTTCTAATGAATGGTGAGACCATTTAATACTATCCCTAATATTGTGGAATTGAATTTAGGCTAAGGATAGTCATTGTGGGTATCTAGGGATCCATCCATACTTTGGTATTAGTGTCATTAATGTTGATCTAAGAACAAAAACTAAGAACTTTTGTTTGGCATAAACTTGTAACGAAGAACTTTTCAAGTATTTATATGAGAGGGTACTAGTGAGGGCACTAGTGTTTGGAAAACGATACTGCTGATCATCTAGTAATTCCTGAAAATTTTCTTCGCCAAAAGAATTAGAAAATCCATATGTTAAATATAAAATTATAGCATCGCAAGAGATTTAAGAGAATTCACAAGATTGTACAAGTCACCACATTGGAGAGTCGAGACACTGATCATTCTAGCCCATATGCAATTAGCATTCTTGTTATTTCATGTAAAAATCAGAAAAAAATTATTACATATTATTTGGAAAAATATAGACTACGTAGAGCTCCATCTAATAATATATAGATGTCATGCCATAAAATTGTTTACACAAGTCTTAATTTTTATTGACATTCCATTCTAAAAACTATTTAATAATTTATTGTAAATTAATAGAACAATTTGCCTCCGCAACACGTGTCAACCCAATCAGCCACGTTGTATTGTTTAATTTGTACAACCGCGCGAGTATTATGGTAACGGAAAATGCTACACTTCCTGTTGAAATCTTTTAGTTATTTTTTTTAAATTTTTTTATTTAATGATTAAAGAAGTATTTTTTAATAAAATTATAAATTTTTTATTTTTATTTAAATATTAACATTAAAAATGCATATTAAAAAAAAAATGCAAAATATACTAGAGGGGAGCCTACTGGCTACTGCCATATAACTAAGACCACCGGCATTATTATTCCTTCCCGCTAATATACCAAATTTGAACCCGAATTTGACCTTCGTTTCATGTGAAATTTCCATTTCATTTCAGTACCGCTTCCTATAAATACCTTTCTGTATATTTTCATTCTTTCACGCCCACGCAAACACACACAAGCCTCGATTCAGTTTCCTCAAGAAGCCACCATGAGAGGTCCCAGAACCGCTGCGATTGCTCACAAGAAGCCTGACGCTGAGTAACCTCTCGTTTCTCTCTCTCTCTCTCTCTCTCTCTCTCTCTCCTTCTTTCTTTCGATTCGTTGACACTCTCTCTGATGCGTAACCCTTTGCATGTCCTGATTTAGCTCTTTGAGTTTCAGTTTCTGTAAACCGTTTCCACTTGTTTTCCTAGCAGTGTGTTTTTCTCTGTTTCTCTAAATTCTGCTGCGTCAGCTGTTTTTGGCTCTGTAACTCTCTTTGTTTCCTCCTTCTTACTTTTGGTTTTCCGAAATCTTTTGCTGCGTCACGTGCTTTTTAGCTTCGAAAAGGTGTTTCGTTTTTTGTTTTTTTTTTGCTCCGAATATGTTTCGCTAGTTTTAGCCGCTGTGAATGTGTTCCGGCTTCGTATCTCTAGGTTCCGATTTAGCGTTGTCGCTTTACTCATCTTCTGCGGTTGTTTCTCCACTTATGATTTTCAATTCGCGCATCGTCGATTTCGTTGCCAGGTCACTCATAACAATGACTCTTATCTTCTTCGCCAAATCGTTCTGTTTAAGTCTTTTGAATTCCTTGTTTTACTTTTTCAATAAGCTTCCTCTATGACTTAACCTCGCCTAGTGATTATTTTGTTTCCATTTTGCTTCCTGAGTTTTCGATGCCAATTTTGCTCTCTGTGCTTCGTCTACTTCTGAAGGATGCTGAAGAAACGCAAGGCCGAGACGAACACGAAGAAGGACAAGGCGAGCAAGAAGGACCCTGATGCTCCGAAGCGTCCCTCCAGTGCCTTCTTCATCTTCATGTGAGTTTGTATTCCAAACTTCTCGTTTACCGTGTGCTTCATACGGAAAATTTTTCTACCATGCACAGTTTCCATTGCTTTTGTGTAATGACCCTTACTATTATTCAATGTGTTGTAATAAGGAATTCTTATCTTCACTGCCATGGAGGGTCATAACATTTTGATTCTTTTTGTTTTTAAGTAGTTTTGAGATTTGAATTACTGGCTTTGATGATTGACAGGGAGGATTTCAGGAAGTCCTTCAAGGAGAACTATCCTGATCAGAAATCTGGTCCAGCTGTGAGAATCAGATCTCCATTCTCTTAAATTTCTTGAATTACAGTATTTCTATCCTTCAGGTTGGATCCGGGATCCGGAGAAAACTGAGTACAATAGAATTAAGAAATCATACTTAGATGTTATGGTTTTGTTGTTAATTTCAAAAACATCAAAGTCAATTAGTTGAGTTGAGCTAATAGTTCTTTTAGCAGCAATTTGGAAAAAGAAAACGGAAAAGTAAGATTCAAAATCCATTAGTTATTCTCACGCACGCTTTCTTTCTTTTGTTTTCCCGTGGCTTCCTAGCGACCAAACAGGAACTTCCTGTTTGGCGACGACGTTAAATTTGTTATTCTGCGATATATTAACGTGCAGGTTGGGAAAGCTGGTGGCGAGAAATGGAAATCAATGTCTGATGCTGTAAGATCTCCGATCTCTTTTCCTACTTCAACGCACAGACTCCTATAAAGTTAAAACGATTATTAAAAGGAAAAAAGAGCGTATAGCGTAATATCTCCGTAATCATATTTTTGTCTTCAGCTTATACATTTCACTTGGTCAATTTCAATGGAAACCAATAAAATGTGGTTTGTTTAGGTAATTTTAGGAAACAATAAAATCATTTTTTGGCTTTTAGAAATCATTCACCGAGAAAATCTATATTTGTCATTCCTTGTTAGGAGAAAGCTCCCTATGCTGAGAAAGCCTTGAAGAGGAAGGCTGATTATGAGAAAGCTGTCCGAGCATACAAGACGAAGCTCGTAATTTCTTTCTGATTCGGTTTTTATGTTGTTTTTTCCTTTTCATCCAACTCATTCATCTCTGTTGGTTACAATGAACTTTTGTACGTCTTTTGCACTTTTGTGATTGTCAGAATGGTAATGGATGCAATGAACCGAGGGAGGAATCTTTTCAATCGACTTCTGAGGTCCACGACGAGACAGGCCAGGAGGCGAGCTCTTAGGTATACTACCCCTTTCCTAGCTTAGGATATTTACAGATAATGAGCTGGACAGACGTAATTTACAGAACCAAAGTGGTTAAAAATGGTTTGGCATTAATTATTTAGGGTAATCCTTGGCAGGGAAATGGGAGCTAAGACTGTGTACAGAGGGTTCAGCAGTTCTGGACAGCTATTGCGATAAAGAAATTCAATTGTTCTTGTATGTTTCTAGCATTTATGTACTACTTCAAAGGTGGTATGGGTAACCCACTGTAGTTGGTTGTTAAGTTTGTGGTTTTCTAACTATGGACATGGTTGTCAATAATCAATATGGCTTTTATTTGGCTTCTGTTCCCACTCTTGCCTTTCTTTTTGTGGTGCGTACTCTTTTTGGTATTGAAGCAACTTGCCTTGGGGAAAAATCTGGTAAAAGACATGCCAAACTGCGGTTTTTGGTTTTGTTGACGGCCTTGGTTACAGTATATATAGTTTTGCCCACTATGGTTGGTTTTCCGTGGGTGTGTGGGAATTTCAATTAAAATATTGTAATGGTTATCCTACCTGTGTTGCGGTTTTAGAGGACCTTCATCAGTTGGAAAATACAGTTTTCTCTATACAGACCAGAAGTTTAACCTGTGCGATGTGCTTAGAACATGAGTTGTGATGCTATTGGGCCTTATATGGCATTTATTTAAGAGATTGGTTCGAGTAGGTACTTTTGGTGCCCATTGACACGGCCCCTCTAAAATGTTCAAGCTATCAGTAAGAACTTAGAAGGCACGTAGGGTTTTCTTTTACGCGGTTCCAACATTTGTTCAAAGTCTTTGGTTGGATTGGCTTTGGCTTGAAAACAGGTAATGCTTTTAAGTTTTTCAGACTTTCATCTCCTTGGATTCCTATAGACGTGGTGGATATGGTTTTTCGTTTCAAATCAAATTGATCGGGATTTTATTCGATCCTTGAATGGAAGTTTCATGGCCCATATCTTTTGGGACACGTCAATTTTCTCTCTGACTGAAAGTGTATAAAGTTTGGAATCTCAGAATCTTAAGACTAGCGTCCTCACGGCTCCATGAACCTTTGTCAAGTTTTGATGTTCCATTCTTTTCAGTTTTCGCTGAGAGACCAGTAGATTTAAGACAACTATAATTAGGATCAAGGTTTTGGATATTAACACGGGCTGTAGTAATATTCGTAACAGTCCACAGAATTTGAAGGATGGAAACCCAGTCCTCAGACATGAAAAGGTGAAAAAGGGCACAATTTCATTCAATGGTCGAAACTTACACGGGATAGATGCTCTTTCTATCTTTACAAGGCCATCTAACGCTCCTTGGTAAGGTTGATACACAGAGCATACCCTCCGCATCGCTAACACAATAACATTTGATTTTGTAAGAAAAATTAATTTGCCTCGTTTGTTTTCTGAGATGAGATGAAATTAAAATTAAAAAGTTGAATAAAATATTATTAAAATATTTTTTTAATATTATATTTATTTTGAGATTTAAAAAAGTTGAATTGTTTATTTTATTTTGTATAAAAATTTGAAAAAATTATAATGATGAGATGAGAAGTTTTCAAAATTTTCAAAGTTTTAGATTTTGGTCTTGAAAACAAAAGGCCTTAAACTTCAAATTTAATCCCACCGTATAGACCGTCCATGTAGGCTTGTAAGTATAAGAGCGCAAAACAAAACCCGCAAAATCAGTTTGCTTGTCGAGATTTGAGATGGTGTGAAAGATTAGAAGTCCTTCAAATCATAACATGCAAACTGTATCATTAGAGAGAGAGTCTATTGTCAGTGCCTCCACGAGTGCACAGAATCGGTGGTGAGCTGGTCGCCATGACATAAAGGGAAACGATGAGAGTAAGCGACAGGTATGAGGTATGGCTATTTCGACATTGAAACTACTACAAACAAGTTACTCAACCTGGCCTTCACCAGCCTGTAGACACATTAAAACACCTGCCTGTCCATTACCTTGGGGAACGGATGGGGCAGCTATACCCATGTCCAATGCCCCGCCCAGACAACCCTACTCGTTGGCCGCTGGCACATTAGGACGTGCATCACCATGCCAAGTGCACATCTGTAGCCTAGAGCAAGCTTTACCAATTGAAACTACTCTTGCATTCGTTATCCATGCTGGGCTAGTGACAGCTTTCACTCCCTAACCCTGCCCTCCTCGTATTGAACATCACAAACGACCATCCATTTTCGTAATACAATCAAAACGCCAACAACATATAGAAGATGGACACCACAAAAGAGGGATGTTTTTTTTGGTGGGGTGGGGGGGGGGGGGGGGGGGNTTGGACAAGCACAACGAGATGACAAGAAAGGAAACAATGAAACCAAAACCTCTATTACTTCTTCTTTCCGGCTTTTCCTTCCTTCCGTCTAACGATTTCGTCAGCATATTTCACACCCTTACCTTTATATGGTTCTGGGGGTCTCCATCTCCTAACCGAAGCAGCAAACTGTCCAATGGCGGATTTGTCATATCCGCTGACAGTAATTCTGGTGTTGTCTTCCACCTTCACTTTTATGCCATCTGGGATTGCCATCCTAACTGGATGAGAGAACCCAAGATTTAGTACCAAGTCTTTTGCTTCTACTGTTGCACGATATCCAACGCCAATCAATTGAAGCTTCTTCTCGAAACCTTTAGATACTCCCACCACCATATTGTCGGTGAGCGTCCTAAGTAAATTATTTATTAAGAATCAAAAGATCAATGGCGAGCAGTATGATGAAACAGGAGACACGCCAGATTCTCATTGATGGCTAATTTTTGTAAATCAAGGAATGGTCAGTATCAATAATTCATCATATAGATAGTCTCATGGAGTGGGCAAATCAACTGTCATGTGTGCATTGAGTTTGTGCAATTCATCTATTCGCTTCGCTTAGGACTGAAAACAAAATTGGTGATGCATTGATACACAAACAATCATGCCAGTTACCAGAGGACTTGAGCTATAATTGCCACACGATGTCCAAGGCAAACAGTTCATTCATCGAAGAAAAAAAATTATTAAAACTATCACTCATTCCCTCTATGAATGTCCATGTGAAATAGATGACTGATAAAGGAGATGTAAACAAATAAAGGAGCATTTATTCAAGCCTGTGAAATAACCATAAGTTCAAATCTCCTCATACCATACCAATATATGAAGCATTCCAAAGGTGCTATTAAAAGCATTCCCACCCATTCCGTCCCTAATACCAGTATATGTTAACTTTCACCTCATCAATCTGTCAAATTCCACATGCATTTGTTTTTTATCAGTCTGTCAAATTCCACATGCATTAATTGCACCTATAGATAACTAGATGTTAAGAAATGGATTACAGCAGCTTTACGGTAAAAAAGCCAGGACATAATTGATAGAATATGTCAGTTCCCAAGGAGGAGAGCCACACAAGCTCATGTCTATATGTGTGTGTGTACTTCTCTACCTAATACATTTTATGGCCAACTTCTTTAAATTAAAATATGGAGCTAAAACAGACACAATGGACACTTTCCACCTTGATAAACAACAGAAATTCAAGTTCCTAAACAATGAGATTAAAAAAGCTATGCACCGCATATAATCTATCAAAACAAGTGACTATCTACTCAGGGAGAGAGAGAGAGAGAGAGAGAGAGAGAGAGCAATGACTAATGGTTTCCAGTTTTTCTTTTCTTTTCTTTTTATAGCAATAACGGTTCACACTTAATATGTCTAGCATCCTCTCTTCGAACGCTAAACTTCTGTTCATTCCTAAAGTTTTCTAGAATTGTGTGATGATTTCCAAATTCTCAAGGTGAACATTACCTTGATCAAATACTTTCACTCCTAGCTAATATAAGTGCGCGCGTGCGCGTTTCACTCCTTATGAGAAGATGAGATCAAAGAATCAAGCACAAGTACAAATTAATTGAAATGGGTACCATTAAAATCACAATTTTTTCTGGTTGGTAAAAAAATATTTGTGATTTTCTTTGAAACACCTTTTTATTACTTTTTTTTCCATGCAAATTCTCTCTCCCACTCCTCTCTCAATGCAGTGAGAAAAAAGACACGAAGAATTTTGAAATGGAAGCCAAGAAATAGAAAGGACAGAGTTATTTACCTGAAAAGCCCATGCATTTGGCTGGCCCTTCTAGTTTCCATCGCCTTTCTGACTCTTATAATGCCAGACTCCTCCCTCTCAAGCTTGACTTCTCGTGGATAGGTCTGTGAAAGTTCCCCTAAAGGACCCTTTACTTTTAAATCTTGACCTTCCAAAGTGAGCGTCACATTGGATGGCACTTGAATTGGTTGCTTTCCTATTCGGGATTCCTTACACACCACAGCTTTCCTCAGGAAACCAACACGATTTACAGGAACACTAGAAACACAGGTTACATTTCTCTCGCCCAAAAATACAGACCTCAAATTGCTGAAACGTTGTAGGAAAGTTGTCTCACAATCTCAGAATATTCCATGCTTAAAATAATCAGTTTAACATCAAGTGAGATAATTGTACTCCTACAGAAATCAGCTTCTTTTGGTCCAGAGTTAATACAGCTTCACCAAATACAAGGCTTGCTCATACACTAAACATAATACTAGGTTTAGTTGCTGATGAAATGTAGGAAGGGAATGAATCTGAATTGAAATCTTTGAGTGATACCCAGGATAAAGCAATATCTCCATTCTGCTATGTTTAGGACTGCTACTGAGTGGTTGAGTAGAGTCCATCAATTACTTTTTCTTTTTGACAAGTAAAAACTCCATCAATTAATTTTGGAAACAAAACAGAAGAAACATAAGAATCAGTTACCTTTACTGTTTCATACATTTTCTTAACAGGGAGAGGGAACCAGCTAGTAATTACACCACTAAATCATAGTTCTTATTAATTAACCACTGAACCCGGCCATACAATTCTATATTTCAAGATACATTTGAAGCAGCAGAAAATGCTGTTCTTAACTCTCAAGATCTTGATATGTTCAGCATAATTTACTTGTATCTCTTTATAATGCCTAGTGTTTGCCTTGGTATTCTGTGTATACTTCTTGTGTACTTGGGAAATACATATTGTTTTCTATTAATAAAATTTTACTCTTAACTATATATATATATATATATATAAAGGAGATCTTGATAAGTTTTGCAGCGGAACCGAGTTTTGGTACACAGCGCATTTTGGAAAAGCAAAAAAGAAAAAAATAAAGAACCTCTGCAACTGAGGAAAGAGCAAAAGAAAGCAAGCACTAGTTGGGGCTACCATATGAAACAATATTTCATATGAAAAAAAGTTAAGAATTCAATTTTAGAAAGAACTTATTTTTTTATAAGTAAAATAAAATTCATGAAACAAGTAAATAGGCATAGCCCAAGTACAGATACAACAGAAAATTTTTTTTGAAGAAAATATTATTGTACCCTTCCCTATTTATAATAAAATTAGTAGAAAATAAATAAAAGTCAACCGTAATGACCAATGCACATCAGAGGGTGCTGTGGTAGAACCTAGAACCTTGAAGAAGAAAACCCACTACAAGAAATCACGCCATAAGCAATTTAGAGCTACTGTTATTGCTTTTGAAAGGGACATTTTTACCACTAGAACACAAATCGAAAAGGAATATGTCTCTAAAGAGTACCTTAATGACTCGGGTACCAATTTCCAATGACAACGAAGACCCATATAAAACACCCAATATTAACTGACTATTAAGAACATAAACCAATTCGACGCTTTTTTCAGGTAGCTGAAACTTGTTACAGGGTGATGAAGATTCTAAAATTCCCAAATTCAAGCCACCCAGAAGCCTAGGATGGCATTTGAGCGCACCAACAATGTTCTAGGTCCCAAAGAACCACATTAAAGTAAATCCATGAATGAACTTGGTCAAAGAAAAATATAACATAGAAAGAGAATATTTAGGGCTGGGTATAGGATTTCTGACCTGGTTTGGAAAGTGGAGGTGAGCGAGGAAGCCATTGATAACAGCTTGTGAGTTGCGGAGGAAAGAAGAGGCTATCTGAAATGGACAACGTTATATCCACAGCGGATATTGAAATGACTAAAATACCATTATTCGGAGAGAAAAACCTCGAAGCTACCATTGATTCTAAGCCCGAATGAAAAGGGCCCGTCCCGACGTCCCGTGAGACGAAAATTAGAAAAGAAAAAGAGGCCAGGCCCGCCCATAAGCCCATAAGACAACGTTTACTCTAGAAATTGGTAAACGACCTGTAGTTTTGTAGCCCATACCTTGTCAAGAATATTCAAAACAGTGCTAAATCTAAAGGGGTGTGCCATCAAGAACTAATTCTGTGGAATGTGATCTTTTTACGCAATCTGCGGTGCGTAATGACAGTTTAACCTTTGCTGACAACTTTTAATTTTTACCTGAAGAGAATTTGCAATATGAATGATGCAGCTCATAATTTTTTTAATCACAAATCATTGAGGTTTTGTTCTTTAATTCTGTAGATGCTCGTAAGTATTTCAAAGTTTAATCTTCAACTTATCATATTACGACCATCTATTCACTATTTCATTTTTTTTAAGAAAGGGAAGGATTCGATTTGCTATATAAATAAGTGATAATAATAAAATTTATGAGAAAATTGACTGTTATTTTTAAGACGATCCGTGAATCTAATATGAACATAACGTAAAATTAGCGAATTTGAGTTTAATATAAATAAGTTTGGGTGAAAACGGGTTGACCGTTAATATACTATTAATAAACAGGTCAATCCGCAATAACCCGTTTAAATTTTATTTCAAATTTATAATCTTATTATTGTTGGGTTTTAATGTTGATATTTATTAATATGCTTATATTTTAATTGTTGGATTATAATTTTAGACCTATGATCATATTGTTATTGTTAGGTTTGTGATATTGGTTTTATTATAAGATAAAATTTGAGAAATATTGATATTTTTAAATACTGTGACTACTAATAAATACAGATTTTAAATTTTATGTGAAATTATGTTAATCAAGTCAAATGGATTATATGGATCAGTTCAACCCATTTTCATGAAATAGGTTGAAGTGAGTCGTATTGTGCTGATCAATTTTTAATTAATTATTAAATGGATCAAAATGGATTGTATCGTGTCAACCGTTATTTAAATAGGTCTTGTTAGGGTTTAAAGATCTAAACTGTTAAGCTTAATGAGTCATGCCTAGATTGATCTATATAATCGAATGTTAATAATTTGACAAGACAGGAATACAAACTGCAATAAAAATTGTCACCCCTAGTTATTGTCGCATCATTATTTATTATCTTAGAAAAAACTCAAATTCTTTGTACTATGGTGCATTAAAATAGTAAAATTTTGAATTGCAAATTGTTAATAGTAGACGTGTAATGTGGTATTAAATGGTTGGATATTTTTCCATTGTTTCATCATTCCATCATTCTATTACATGATTAAGTGATTGGAGATTATTTATTTTATATAACTTGTGGATCAATCATTTAGTACCACATCATAAAATGTTAAGATGAAAATGATAAAATTAATAATAGATCGAAATTTTCTTTGAAAGTAGTATTGATAATATATAAGACGTGTTCCACAATCCACCAAAGCCCTCTACCTGCAACAAATGGAGGTCTAGGTGCCTGAGTCACCTTTAATGTGTGATACCCCATACTAATAGGACAATAGTATGTGGTGTATGTAATTCCATATTACTTGAGAATGAGAAGTTCTTACTTTTTATAAGGTTTCAATGTGGCTTCAATTGTATCATTACTAGTTCTTTTGAAGTATAGGCCATGTGCTTTAAGTTTTCTAATGAGACATTACAAATCTCATATTTCTAGTTGGGATATGCTCTAATACCATTTGTAACAAGATAAGATTTGACAGCAAGTGGATTGTAGTGGTGATGCAGTGTGTTAGCACTGTCAGTTACTCTATTCTAGTGAATGGTATACCCTAAGAAAGGTTCAAACCTACTAGGAGCATCAGACAGGGAGATCCCTTCTCCCCCTATCTCTTTATTATTTGCTATGAAATCCTAGCTTTTTTTTTTAACTAGGCTGAACAACAAGGTTTGCTTACTGGTACCTTAGTTGCTTGAGGTGCCCTCCATATAAACCACTTGTTTTTTTTTTTTTTTTTAACAGATGACAACCTTATTTTCTACAAGTCCAATCCTATTGAGTGGAGCAGGTTGCATCATCTCCTTGCCACTTATGAGAAAGCATCAGGCCAAAGACTAAACTTTGAGAAAACCTCTATCTTTTTTAGCAAGAACACTCAACAAAAAGTTCAACAAATCATCCTTGCTACAGCAAGCATCAAAGCTTTTGGCACTTTTGACAAATACCTAGGCCTCCCCTCTTATGTTGGCAAACATAAGTCAAGAGCTTTTAGTTCTGTGCTAGACAAAATCAAAGCTAAGATGGCAAAGGCAGGAAAGGAGATTTTGCTAAAGTCAGTGCTCCAGTCCATCCCAATTTACTGCATGGGCATCTTCAAGATCCCTAAAAGTATCCTAAAAAGCCTAAACAAGCTTTTGCAATCCTTTTGGTGGGGATAGAGGGAGCAAAGGTTAATAATTTACTAGTTGAATTGGCAAATTCTTGATAAACCTAAAAGTGAAAAAGGTTTAGGTTTTAGGGACTTTAAGCATTTTAACTTTGCCTTACTGGCCAAGCAAGGGTGGATAATTACCCAAAATCAATCCTTTCGGGTGGCCCAGGTCTCGCAAGCTAAATATTACCCAAAATCAGATTTCTTCTCGCCTAGATCAAGATGCATTAACTCTTTGTATGAAAAAGCTTTCTATCAACCAACATCTACCATCAGAGGGTTTAATTTGGAAAATTGGCAATGAGAATAGCGCGAGGATCTGGCAAGATAAATGGATCCCCAGTCCAACAACCTATTGAGTCTAGTCCCTTATCAGTTTTCTTGAGGTTGATGCCAAAGTTTCTATGCTAATTAATTAGGACAGTCTCTAGTGGAACCTCCCCTCTGATCCAAGCAATCTTCTCAAAACAAAAGGCATGCATGATTAGTAAATTGCCTATTAACCCCTTTAGGAATCCATGATCTGTTAACTTGGAGGTGCTCAGCTAATGGAAAATTTTTAGTAAGGAGTGCTTACCACCTGCAAGGGTCCATCAAGGAGAGCAGGTTGGGCCAGACATCGATGACTTTTTGTAAACCAGAGTTGTGGCATAAAATATGGAGAATTAGGGTGCCTAATGCTATGAGATCCTTCATTTGGAGAGTTGCTAATGAACCTCTTCCCACTAAACTTAACATTCACAAAAGGAAGGTGGTGGAGTCCCCTATGTGTCCAATCTGCTTAATCCACCTTGGATTTGTTGCTCATGCCATTTGGATCTGCAAGACTGCTCAAGATGTGTGGAGTATGTGCTCGAGGAAGATTCATAAGTCCAGAGTTGAGGAGGGTTCCTTGAGAGAGATCTTGTAGAATCTTTTGACTTATTTGTCTGCTGAGGAAATTTCTGAAGTGACTGTCACTACCAAATATATTTGGAATAGGAGAAACACTTTGGTCTTTGAGACAAACTTTATTGCCCTTATGCAGGTTGCAAAACAAGCTTCCATAGTGCTTAGTGACATAAGAACTTGCTTTGAAGTTGGTCTAAAACAACCAAAAGTGTCAAAACCCGTATCTGATTAGTCGGGTGCCCCCCCTCTCCCAACTTCTACAAAGTCAATTGGAATGCTGCCATTGATGTAATCAATTGTAAGGTGGGCATAGATGTGGTGATCAGGGACTTTGAAGCCAGAGTCACTACTATTCTTTGTTTCTTTAGATTTCTGTTTCTTGATCCTCTATTGGGTGAAGCTGTAGTTCCACTAAAAGCCACAACTTTCTGTGCTGAGCTGGGCTTTCAACAGATCATCCTTGAGGGTGACTCTCTCACAGTGATCAATTCTATCAAAAGGGAAGAGGAGAAATGGAGCTCGGTAGGAATCCTTATTAGAGATATCATGTTGCTGTTATCCAAGATTCAAAACTGGTCAATTAGGCATGTTCCTAGAAAGGTTAATGTAGTGGCACATTGTTTGGCAAATATGCTTTAGAACTCTCTGATGAGTGTCTGCTTGTAAAGGATTATCCTCTTTGTATTCAACATTTACTCTAATGAATAAAATCTTTCTTTCAAAAAAAAAATCCATCCTAACTATGTGAATATTTGTTCTTATGCCATTAGTGTTAGGATATGTTTAGATACTATAAGAATTATCAAAATTCTGAGAATTTCTTATAATTTCATCCATAAGCATCATTTAAACACAAAATATTTTTTAATTTTTAATTTTTAACTTTTTAATATAATTATTACGTAATCATTATTTAAACATAAAAATCAATATAACTTTTTACAAATTTTAAAACAAAACACAAAAAATAATACAATTTTACAAACTTCAAAATAAAAATAATATTAAAAAACTATATTCAATCAATTTTTTAATTTAATTTTTTCTCTCTTATTTCTTAAAATATAATAAAATATCTTCATTTAAATTATTTTACTACTTTTCAAAAAATTTTAAGACGCTCCAAGTGTCCAAATTTATCCTTAATTTTTAAATTCAAATTCTTTTACTTAGGCACACTATTGAATTAATTCCCACCAGTCTCTTCGCTGACGTAGAAATAAAAAAAAGTTGAGCCTTTCAACGAAACCTTTAGACATGAATTAAGTTGAGTTTGGATATAAGAAGTGTTTTACATCTCATCTCATTATTATAATTTTTTTAAATTTTTACACATATTATAATAAACAATTCAAAATTTTCAAATATCAAAACAATAATATTATTAAAAAATAAATATTATAATAATATTTTATTTAACTTTCATATCCCATCTCAATTCATTATACAAACGGCACCTTATTAGAAGTATTGAGTACTATTACAAAAGTTAAAAATTGATGTTTTAAACACAAAAGCGTGAAAATCTATATATTAATTTTGTAATTAACTCTTCTTAAATATATGTCTTATAACTTTTTCCTAATGTTTTTTAAAATCTCAAAAAAAAAAAAAAAAAAATAGAATTCTTAAACCTAAGTGTACTTAATAAAACCATCTGTCACATTTCTTAATAATTTAAAAATAGAAATGTTTTAATCGTAAAAAAAATTATGTAAAAATAAATTTATAAAGTGACATGATTTGATATGACATGATTTGATATGATCAGACTCAAGCGATTGGTGATTGCCTAAGGCTGCAACCCTAATAAAGGCCCCAAATTGATTTTCTTATATATTTTTTTACTTAAGAAGAAAAAAAAAATGGCAGCACAACAATAAAACAGAAAAACCTACATCTGCATTGAAGAAAAGTGTGGAAACTGTACATAAAAAAAAAAAAGTAAATGACCCAAGTTTTTATGAGAAAAGAGATGACAAAATAAAAAAGAAATAATTGTGAAAATGATAAAAAAAAAAAAAAAAAAAAAAATATAGCACAACTCTCTAGTCATTTTGTCTCTCTCACCCCCAACACTCAAGTATTTATCAACTTATTTGGTAGGGGTGGCAAATTGTATTTTCGGATCGTGTTCGTGTTATGTCAAGTCATGAACATTTAACTATATAGGTCAATTTGAATCCAACCCGTTAAACTAAACGTGTCAAAGTTCTAAATCCTAACTCAACTCATTTAGATAATAGGTCGTGTCATGTCATCCGTTTTGATTCGTTTAATAATTAATTAGAAATATGTTGATACGACACGACTGATTTAAATACGTTTGTTTCATATAAATTAGTTGAACTAAAACGTGTAATCATTTGATCTGATTAATATATTTTCACATAAAAGTTAAATCTCTATTTATTAATAACCACAATATATTAAAAAATACATATCATGTTGAGTTCACGGCTCGTGTCACTTATTATCACTCCTATTATTTGGTCCTTGCCTCAACCATTTTCATTTGTTTCTTTGATTCTCTTTATTTTTTTCATTTCTTATAAGCTTTTTGCTTTTTAAATATAGTAGCCTCTTTTTATTTTAAGTCTTTCATATATCTCCATCCCCATTCTCTCACTTTATACAATTAATTTATCCCATTTTGCTTTTTTATTCTTTAACAAATTTTTATTTCCGTTACAACATTTTTACATCTCAAAAATTAGAATAATGAGTCTTAAAGAAGCTTCAAAACTATTTATCTAATACAATATGCATCCTATTATTATATTAAAAATTTAAAAATAAATGAAGTTTTGTCTTAAGCCTTAATTTATATTGAGATGCTACTATTGTTAGAATATTATTAGAATATTGTTAAAAATAAAGTAATATTCTAAAATAGTGTTAAAATATTTTATTATTATTTTAAAATTTAAAAAAATTAAATTATTTATTAAATTTTATATAAAAATTAAAAAAATTATAATGATAATACAGTACAAGATAAAACGATTTTGTATCCTAACGGGACAATATGAATAATCTAGGTTGCCAGCTTCAGAAAGAAGTATGTGAACAGCGGTTTTGTCAAAGGTCCCACAAAGCCCAGAAATACACGTGAATTGTTGGTTCTGAAAATTAAAAAATGCAATCCCTTTCGCATACCCTTTGCCCTTTTGTCTTTGGCCTTTGTCCTCATTTGATAAATTTCCACGACTTTTAGATAGAGTTATGATATTTTTAGACTTAGATTTATATAGATATGATATCATATCAATTACGAAAGTATATTAAAAAATTATTAACATTTATAATTAACTTATTTTTAAATCAACATTTTATGTCCTCCTTTATAATTGAAATTATGAAAGTTCGTCCGTTATTATAAAAATAAAACAAAAAAATTTCCACGACTTTTAAAAGCCAAATAAAATTCACGTATTTTCTTTCCTTTATTTCCCCCATTAAACATATGTTTGGTCTTTTTGGTTCTGTTGTGGTGGCTCATTTCCTAGTTCTTTGCAAATTCAAATCTAGTTGGATGAAATTCCTAGGTTGTAAGCCTTCCACTCTTCTTCTTCTTGTTTTTCTATTTTGGTTTTTGCACATGATGATTTTTCCAGACCAAGAACTGGGTCGCTAACTGGTCACGAAGTATTTGTCGGGTGATCTTTAGTTTGTGGGTGGAATTATCCATTAAATTCGTCTGAGCATTTATACAATTGTGCTTTAACCCATATTTATCCAGGTTTTGAAGCCTGTGCAGTCTTAGTTTGGTAAAAGTCTAGAGCTTTCCTTTTTTTTTTTTTTTAATTTTTTTTTTAATGTTGTTGTTGTGAAGCTCTGGTGTGGTGAATTATTATTATTTTTTTTCGAAGAAATGGAACACTTCGGGTTTATGCC
Organism: Pterocarya stenoptera; assembly: GCA_003123785.1. Classification (NCBI taxonomy): domain Eukaryota; kingdom Viridiplantae; phylum Streptophyta; class Magnoliopsida; order Fagales; family Juglandaceae; genus Pterocarya; species Pterocarya stenoptera. The sequence goes on from QEOT01004011.1 coordinate 291,251, forward strand.
GGTGATAGTTTTGGTAGGGGTATTCCTTACCGGCTCTGTGTACTCCCAAAGTCCTGCTGTTGTGAACGTTGGTGCAATTTTTACTCAAAATTCGGTTATTGGTAGAGCAGCCAAGGTGGCGATGGAAGCAGCTGTCTCTGATGTCAATGCAGACCCAACAATTCTCAAAGGGACAAAGCTGAGGTTCATCATGGATGATGCAAATTGTAGTGTCTTCTTGGGGTCCGTTGGAGGTAGGATTGAATTGTAATTTTTATAATTAATTTGAAATATAATTGAGTTGGCTGTGTGATATAAGTAATGTAGAGCTCTTGACATGAATAACAATGTCTCTTTATGGTTCATAAAAATTCTGATAAGCTTATTTTTGTAAGTAATAGGGATTCTATCAAGTATCAGGATGATGCAAAGGTTATCGACTATTTGTTTAGAATTCCTTTTGGATGATTTCTTTTGCTCCATTACCTGAAGCGTGCAAAGCAAACTTTTCTGTTGTAATAACACTCTAAATTTGGATTTGTATATTGAATTTTCGACAAGATTAACGTACTGGTTTTCTTAATCTACTAATTTTTGAAACTCAATATTTTCTCATTATGACTCTTCTTTGTTTACTCCCACAGTCGGATAGGAGTGGGATGAGAGTGCATTGTATGACATTTTCCTATCTGAAATGGGATACTTACTAATAGAAGACCTTCACGAGCTATTTACTGTCTGTCTTGTACCTGTTTACTTTGAAAACACCCATCTCCGCCTCTCAGTAGTATTCTTGTTGTTCTTGCATTCTTCCTCACTGCATTGATCAGTCTATCAGGATCAACTTTGTTTGTTACTTGGTAATATCCAACGTTTCTCTGTATTCTGTTGAAAGATGATATGCAAGTTCTAAACTCAAAAATGGAGTTGCTGCCACCTAAATCATCTTGATTGCACCCTTGTCTTTGGCAGCTTTTCGGTTACTTGAGAAAGGGGTAGTGGCGATAATTGGTCCACAGTCCTCTGCTATTGCTCATATGATTTCTGAGATCGCTAATGGTCTCCAAGTGCCTCTTGTTTCATATGCTGCCACTGATCCAACACTCTCTGCCCTCCAATTCCCATTCTTCCTTCGAACCACACAAAGCGATGCCTTTCAAATGGCTGCTATGGCTGACTTAATTGACTTTTATGGATGGAAAGAGGTCATTGCCATATTTGTCGATGATGACTATGGGAGAAATGGGATATCTGCTTTAGATGACGAACTTCACAAGAGGGCATTGAAGATTGCTCAGAAGCTGCCTTTGGCTATCCAGTTTGATCTAAACAACATCACTGATATGCTTAATAAATCTAGATTGCTCGGTCCTCGTGTTTATGTTGTTCATGTTGGTCCTGACCCCAAAATGAGATTATTCACCATAGCTCAAAAACTCCAAATGATGACCAGCAACTACGTATGGCTTGCG
>QEOT01004011.1:311170-330631 GCA_003123785.1 Pterocarya stenoptera
AAAAAAAAACACCTCATTTTTATTTTTGGGGGCCTTGCATAGGGTGGGGCCTTAGACAACGGCCTAAATGGCCTTACCATTGAGCGGACCTTGGTTTGAGCCTCACGCGGATGGTGTTGCTTGTGCATGTTGTTGGGTGCTTCATTGCACTCAATTCCTATGCATGTGTGTGCTGATCATAGCCCAACTTCTTGCCGTAGTGGAGTGGGTCGGAAGCCTGTAGAAAGATAGAACAGATCTTGGAATAAAAGCAACACAAATTCGGGATTTCAATAACACAAGGAGAACGGTTGGTTGTTTATAGATGACGAAGTATTCATCAGCGATAGGATAAAAAAGCCTTTGACCAAAAGAAAGAGAGAAAGGTAGATAGAGGATTCGAAGGAGAAAAGGAAGAAGACCCCTACTAATGGAGGGGCTCTTCCTTAGAATGACGATGTGTGAGTTTCATTGGAGGGATGAAGAAAGTTGGTCAAGGTCATAAGGTAAGGTAAGCTTGTGGGTGGAATGCCTCTATTCCCATCCCATCCTTTATAATCTCTAGGTCTACCCTCGTCTCAAGTAAGGTTTGGAGGCTGAGCCCCACCTTAGCAATAATGGTGTGGCTTAGGTCAACTAATACAAAGAAGATACAGTTCAGTCAACGATTGCTTTTGGGTTTCAAACTCCATATGGGGAGGGAGGCAATCCAAACGTTTGAGGATGTAGTGGACTTATTCATCATAAAGTAGTTGCACCAAGCAGATCGTGAGCTAGTTGACTCTTTTTCCCGAGCTATCTTGAAGTACAATTCTTATCAAGTGATGGGAAGAATCCTTTACAAATGACTTAAATATAGTACTATAAGGGGTAGAGAGGCATTGCAAACACGATCTATTGAAATTTAGCCCTGTGTCACTTCGATTCGTTCCTCCCCCTCAAACTACATTACTTTCCATGATTTCCTAAGTAGATCATTGCCATTGTTGTCCAAAATTGGTTAGCAGTAGGCACTTGTCCAAAATCAGTGCATGGCATCCTCCTTTGGTGTGAACCCAGTTGCATGCACACGGGTGCCTTGGTTGTGCGCATCAGCCGGCCTTTAGATGTTTTGGTCCGCACATGTGTTACACTGATGTATTGTGAATGAGTTTATAGCCTTGGTTGATGGGTCTAGGTAATTTTTGAAATTGAATCGTGATGGGGATAGATCATTGCCATTGTTGGTCTTCAATGAGAAATTTCTAATAAGCAAGAGTCATCAGCTTGCGTTGATTATGTCCCTTCCTTCTGTACACATCGCCCATCACTCCAACCAATTGAATGGTCTAGTGAAGTATTCGGAATGCAGTGACGTAGGCAGTTTGCTATTGGCAGCTAGTTGACTCTTCTTTCATGGGGTTGGTTGCTAGATGTTGTGTACATTTGGTTGGCCTCATGGTGGCCGAACTTGTGTGTTTGTTTGCTTCCTCTTTGATGTACTTGTGCACGGCGGATGGGGTTATAACACCCAATGCTACGCACTTGCTTCCTTAAGGTGGCATTCGAACCTTGAGACGATTTCCTTCTTGATATGTTCATCTTCGTGGGGGTTGAGCCTTGTGCATGGCATCCTTGAGGGGTTGCTTGTGCATGGTGTTATGAATCATGTCAGTTTGTGACTTTACTTTTGTAAGTTGTTTTGTGACTATAGTACTACTCATTAGATAACCTTTAAGAGCTATACTAATGTTAACTTCTTTATTTTAGTTTTGATTTATAAATAAAGGGGCAAAAATCTTACGAAAAACAATATATCACAAAAGGAATTCCTCTTTTTTTTTTTTTGTTTTTGAAATCAAGATCAAACTTTATTCCTCAAGCAAAACTTTTTACAAAGAGTCATTTAAAACAATATGCCTAATACAATCGAGAATAAACTCAAAATCATATAAATCTTCTACGCAATTAAGGGCATCCTTGGCTAGCAAATAAGCAGCCATATTAGCATCCCTCTTTGCGTGTTCAATGCTCCAATTAGTAAAGGAATCTAGGACAACCATAGCATTTTCAAGAATTAGACTACCTTGGCTCGAGTCCTTTATTAAATTCTGCATTTTGGGAATCACCTGCAATGAGTCCCCTTCAAGAACTAAATTTGTATATCCAGCTTCCTTACAAAATAGAATAGCCACCATCATAGCATAAGCCTCAGGAATAAAGGTAAAATTCTGAACATTCTTTTGGCCCTAACTGACCCAAGAACCATGCCATGGCAGTCTCTGAGTATGGCTCCTATGCCAATCAATTCTAATGACACGTTTAATGCTGCATCCCAGTTAAGCTTATACTTCCTTTATGGAGGTTTTCTCCATTTCTAAACAATGTCAGGGCAATCTACAACAGAAGGAACAACAACTTGGAGCTTAGCAATTTTAAAAAGACTTAGATCCTATTTGGCCTTATGGATGATAAAATTAGGATGTCTAAATTCCTTGCCATGCACAAAATCATTTCTTCTAGTCCATAAGAGTCTTGCAATCAAACCTGCCACTTCTAGTTCCGGTTTTGGTAGCCTTACTGTCAACTGCTCCCAAATATCTCTAAATAGATCACTTTACAAAGACATCTTAATAATTTTAATACTTGCTTGGGCCCATATATCTTGAGCAGCACTGCAACCCCATAAGACATGTCCTGATGATTCCCCCTCAAGTTGACAGATTGGGCATAAGTTATTCTCTCTTAATTTCCTCTTCTGCAGATTGCTAAAAGTGGGAATAGCCTCGTTACAAGCTCTCCAAAGGAACATTCTAACTACATTGGGAACCTACAGCTTCTACAAGAATTTCTAGATATCACTCTGTGCATGGTCATTCGAGGTCCCCTCTTCTTGGCGTGATAGAATCTTCCTGTGCAGACGATAAACACTTTTTACTGAAAACTTTCCATTGTTAGTGCCTCCCCAAGTTAATTTGTCTTCTCTGTTGCCCAAACTGATAGGTATAGCTTTGATGAGATCCACCTCCTGCTGAGAGAACAAGTTGTTGAGCAAGGTTTCATCCCACCTCTTTAACACAGGATCCATTAGGTCTGCAACCCATTTCATTTCAGTAGCACCATTGTTTCTGCTTCATGGTGCCAATGGTCTAGGTAACCATCTATCCTCCCATATCTTAACTTTAAGCCCATTACCAATTCTCTACAACAAACTATCTTTGAGCAATTTCAAACCTTCTAGCATACTTATCCAGGTTAGAGATGGTCTAAAACCCAGTTTAGCATCCACAAAATTCACAAAAGGGAAGTACTTTCGTTTTAGCACTTGAGCAGGAAGATAATGTAGATTAGTGAGGACATTCCATCCTTGCTTGGCCAAGAGGGCAAGGTTAAAACTGCTAAAGTTTCGAAACCCCAAACCACCATGGTCTTTATCTTCACTCAGGTTACTCCACTTAACCTACTAAATTTTGGAGTGATCCTCATTGAAGCTATACAAAAAATTCCTCAATAGTTTATCCAACATCTTTGTTATGGATTGAGGGAGTTAAAAAATGCCCATTGTATAGTTAGAGATGGCTTGCAATATTGATTTAAGCAATACCTTTTTTCCTGCTGCTGAAAGGCATTTGGTCTTCTAGTTTGTCATCTTAACCTAAGTCTTATCAATAAGACAATGAAAAATTGCGACTTTGGCTCTACCAACCATAGCAGGAAGCCCCAAATATTTTTCAAAAGAATATGTGGACTTCACCCCAGCAATCCACAAGAGTGTTCTCTAATGTTCCAATGGAGTGTTTTTATTGAAGAAGATAGAGGATTTCTCCTTGTTAAGCACCTGACCAGAAGCACATTCATAAATACCAAGAATCCTTATCAATCTACTCCATTCGAGTGAGTTTGATTTACAGAAAATCATACTATCATCAGCAAAGAACAAATGGCTAACTCGTTGGGGGCCTTTGCCAATAGGTACACTAAAATACTTTCATTAGATTCAGCCTTCTTCATACAAGATAAAACCTTTGCACATAGGATAAAAAGGTAAGGAGATAGGGGATCCCCTTGCCTTAATCTTCTAGATGGTTTGAAAAAGACTCGAGGCTCACCATTAAGTAGTACAGAGTAGGAAACTGAGGACTTACAATTCAGCACAAGAGAGATCCAATTTTGATCAAAACCTAACCTGCTCATCAGAGAAGCAAGGAAACTCTACTCCACATGATCATAAGCCTTGCTCATATCTAACTTTAAAGCCATGAAACCTGTCTTGCCTTGCATTCTTGTTGTCATGGAATGAAGAGTTTCATAAGCTACCAAAATATTATCAGTAATAGCTCTACTTGGTACAAAAACACTTTGATTTAAAGAGATAATGTCAGGTAAAACAAGCTTTAACCTGTTAGAGACCACTTTAGCAACAATCTTGTAAATTACATACATAAGCTAATAGGTCTAAAATCATAAAGTTTGTTAGGCTCTTTAATCTTAGGGATGAGAGTAATGAAAGTCTCACTAACCCCTTCCATAGATCCACCACAGTTCAATACATTAAGTGCAAACCTGCACACTTCCTTTCCAAGAACTTCCCAATGGGATTGATAGAACATGGCTGAAAAACCATTAGGACCTGGTGACCCCATGCCTTTCATTTGGAACACTGCAACTTTAACCTCATCCTCTGAAAATTTTTGCAGTAGCAGCTCATTCATCATAGGAGTAACCTTAGGAGGTACATCTTCAGGGCACAATTCAATATCATATGGATTAGAAGAGGTAAACAAATTAGAGAAAGAATTTGTAAAACTTTCACCAATCTGTTGGTTCTCAGTGACTAGTCTGTTGTTATGATCCAAGAGTTGAGATATTTTGTTAATCTTCCTTCTATGAGTAGCATGCAGATGATAAAACTTTGTGTTCCTATATCCATTTTGTAGCTAATGCTGTTTGGCCCTTTGTTTCCATTTAAACTCATCCTCAACATGTGATTGTTTAATCTCTTTTTGAAACTTTGGTACTGCATCTATTTGGTCACCATGATTTGATTCTTGCAACTCCTCCAACCTCTTCATCTTCTTTTTAATATCATTAGGAGCCTTCTTGTTCTTAGTCACATTCCATTTCATTAGAGCAAGAAAACAGTTAAGCAGCCTCCTTCTCATGATAGAAGCACCACCATCCCCCATAGCCATTTTACCCCAAGTCTCCTTAATAGTGCTAGAACAACCTTCCTTCATATTCCAAGCAGTTTCAAATCTAAATAGATGAGTCTTGCAGTGACTTGGTCTATCTTTACTACCCATTTGAATGAGGAGAGGAGAGTGGTCAGATTTCATAACAAGAATCACTTGACAGCAAGAATCATTAAATTTGCCAAGGCTCTATCAAGCTTCTCTTTTCTAAAATCCTCACATCTCCTATTATTAGCCCAAGTAAACTTAGGACCTCGAGTCAGAATGGAACTCAAAGAACACCCCATAATGGTATCCCTAAAACTCTCCATTTATTTGTAAGGCTTGAGACCACCACCTGCTTTTTCACTTTGTCAAATAATTTCATTAAAATCTTCACAGCAAAACTAGGCCATTGAGTGCACAGGTTTGAGAGACTTCAACAACTCCCAACTCATATATTTTTTAACTATCTCAGGATGGCAATAAAAGCCAGTAAAAAACCATGAGGGAGAGTTTGGACAATTGATAACATGAGCACTTATATGCCACCTCGAATATTTAAAAATAGAAACATCAACATTACTTTTCTACATCAAAGCTAAGTCTCCACGACTATCTTTACTTTCCATAGCCAAGCAGGAATCAAACTTAAGAAATTTACTAACCTCTTCAATTCTGTTTTTTGAGCAATTTGTTTCCATGAGTAACACCATGTTGGGGGACTTGTCCTTAATCAAAACACAAATGATTCTAAATGTTCGAGGGTTTCCAAGCCCTCGGCAGTTCCAGCTTATTAGATTCATGGCTATTGGCAGGGTTGGTGACCAGCTTCTGCCATTTCCGTCTGTAAATCAATCCCAAACATCACCTTCTTTTTGCCTTTGTTCTTCCTTCTATTGTCTACTTGCATCAAATCCTCTTGTGGAACATTTAAGAAAGCAGGAGAGAGAGATCTTTTCTGAGCTGCATTTTTGGTGGACATACCAACTTGTTGAGTAGGTTGTTTGAGTCTAACCCTTCTCTTCCACTTCGAGCTTGGCATAGTATTACTCTTGGTAATACTCTTCTCATCATCTCCAGTAACCAACTCACCTGTTGGTGATAAGATATTGACTTCCTAATAGCTTGCCTCGTAGCTATTTGTTGGTTCCAAGCTTTTAGGAAAAAACATTTGATCTGAGTTTAGCTCCATGTCAACATCTAGGTCATCTTCATTGCTGGAATTTTTTTTTTCATGGCATACCTTTATGTAAGGGTCAATACTGTCATTTCCAATAGTAACAGAATCCAGAATCTAGATCCCATGAGATCCCAAGACATGCTTTTTATTATCTTGTGATAACATCATACCTTTGGGAGGAGTTGCCAAATTAGGATTTTGACCCAAGATTGCCTTAAATTGCTGAGTATGGAAAGTTGCCATTTGTTCCTTAACATTAAACTGGAAATTCCCTTCTACAGACTTTCCTTTTGAATTACTCGAATTCTTTTCAAACTTTTCATTTGAGGCTTCCACGTCATCATCCTCTTCCTGCACCTCTGAGAATTGAGCATGATCCTCCCCCTTGTCCATGTGCCCTGTTTGTTTAGACATTGCTTTACTTTGAGGTATAGATGCATGCAGCCATGCACTGTATTGAGCATCTTTATTGCCATGCAATGACTTTAAAGAGGACATCTTTTGATAGCCACCAAGTCCGCTTAATAATTACATAATTAAAATAGAAATTTGGTAACATTTCATAAATAAAAGCTACCTAAACTTTAGAACCATAATTGCATTGTAAGGCCCCTCATCAAAGGTCTTGTCTTATGGCCACCTTTACATAAAGGTAAGGTCTCCACCCCACTCCTTCTACATCCACATCAATGTCCTCGACAGTACAAACTAAACCACCTACTTTTTCACCACCAGACTTTGTCATCCCTCCTAATGAAAGGCCATGCATGCATTTGAATCCACATAGGTTTAGTGTCAAAAGGGAAATCAGATGGGGCAGTAAGACCATTAAAACTGTCCAAACAGATAAGATATCTATCGAATGTCCATGGTCTGCCAGACTTTACCCTCTCCATGTCGTCTTCACAGTGAAACTCCATTAGGAACAAGTTCTCCCCAACAACTTTGAAGTGCAATCCTTTCCTTGGCTTCCATATCTTTAACATCGTGGTTTTGAACGCCTCTCTATTGATTTGTTTATCAGTAGCAACCAGACCAATGAGACAACAACTTCCCCTTCTAACCACAGCCTCATCTTCTAAATCATCAAGTTGAATTTCCTGCTTTTCTGTCTCAATGAGACTAAACTTATCCCACTGTTTGATGATATCCTTAACCATGTAAAGATCCTACGAGCATGAAATTGAAACCCGTACTGTCACTCCCCTCCTCAGTCCAAAGACTAGGAGACAAAACCCGCCTTTAGCAGGCACCACTCTCTCCTCAGTAAAAACTAGGAATTCCTCTTAATACACACAAATGTGAGTGTGTATGTGTGCGCGTGTATTTTTTTTTGTTTTTGATAGGGTAGTGTGTGTGTATTTGATCATACCTGTAGAAATTACGTAGTTTAATTGGCTATGAAATATGGGAAATTAGTCTAATTGCAGCGTAGAAAACTAAAGTTAATATTAAAAGATTAAAGAAGAAGGAAAGTCGTGCATGTAATTATCCTAAAAGGAAATATAGCAAACAAAAAATATGACATAGACAAGAAGAGATTTTGGGAAATCAAACGTCCAATCTAATAAAATCAAATATGATAAATAGAGCCCACTATACCATATATATATATGCATATATGTAAAAATATTTTACTGATATTTATAATTGTGGAATGTGTAAAGACTGTGCAATTACTTTGAAAAAAATGAGTAAACACGAGACATGAATAAAAAAAATTATTTTTTTAATAATAAATCTATTTTTTTTCAAAATAATTGCTCAATACTTACGCATTCTACAACTATAATTATATCTAACATTACTTAAAGGCTACTCTGTCGCTTGAGTAGCACTACTCCATTTGACCGCTAGACCAAATTGGCCATTTTATTTTTTTATAATTTTTTTATTTATATTTTTTTATTATTTTAAAATATTTTTAAAAAATATATAAAAAATGTCAATACATTAATAGTAATTTTCTTAACTATTAAATAAAGAAAAAAATTAAAAAAATTTAAATACATAAAATGTCAAAATGAAAAGATAAATTAAATAGACAAAATAACATTTTTCTTACTCAAATATATTAATTATTATACGTAAAAAACAGCAACCCGGAACAGAAGCAGGCAATTTGGACTTTTTAAATCATTTAAATCTTGTCCGTATTACCGGTCAACCGTCCCATTAAAGTAGTCATATCTATAGCAAAAGATTGCTGTAACTGAAAAGAAAAGAAAAAAGAAAAACAAATATATATATATATATATATGTATATATAAATATATATATATTTATATATAAAAACCAATAAAAGCACGTACTAAAAATACCCACAGGCTCTCATGATGAGATATTCGGCTCATGCGAGGGAGAGGCATTAGAAAGCTTTACTTACGCTTTCCCATTTTTCTCTCATGGCCAAAATAGAAGGAAGAGAGACTCACCGCCACATTTATTAATAAAGATGTCTCAACTTTGTCGTAAAGTTGTTCAGCTTGGCCTTAGGAGGAGACTTCGACGTCGCATGTTGATCCTCCGGCGATGGTTCCGGCGACATTTTGACCGACTTCTCATGTGTTCCCTTGGGAAACGAATCCGGTACCGCATGTTACCAACTGCCCCGGCTGTGACGTCTCCCTCTCTAGGCGACACCCCGGTGATCGTCAACTTTAAGCCGGAGGTGCACGTAACGCCGGTGTGCCATAACCACGACGTGGACACCGAGGATTTGGTTGCCTTGAAGATCAGTCTCTTGGGTGATAGCCAATGTGGAAAGACTAGTTTTCTGGTAATTTGTATTATCTATATATATATATATATATATCTATATATATATGTATATGTATATGTAGGCATTATTGATCTTTGGGTTGTTAATCTTCAATTTGCTGCACTTGGTTTCATTCTTTGTAAGTACGTAAAAGATCATGATCAGGCTATGAACTTATGGCATTACATTTAGAAATATATATATATATATATATATATTTAGGATTAGGATCTTTCATTTGTTTCTTCCATTGATCTCTCAATTTTCGTAATCTTCTTGTTTTGAAGGCGAAGTATGCAGGGAAGGAGGAAGAACAAGCAGCACTGGAGAAGAAAGAATTAAATTTAATGGACAAAACATTATTGGTTGGAGGTGCACGAATTTCCTATTGTATTTGGGAAGTAGGAGGTATATAATTTGTTAATTTTCTTTATTATTTATTTTTCTTCCTGAACGTGAATCTGTGTTTCTATGTCTCTCGATCGAGGCTAATTCATTTGGCCAGCAGCCCCGGCCAGAGCAGAAAACATGGATCTTAGAGAATTTAAAACTTGCCAGACATGACTGAAATAAAATAGAATATAATGGCATCTGATGACCCATTTGTTTATTTTTCATCATTATATGCTTCTTGTAGGTGGTAAGAAGTCTAGAGATCACATTCCTGCTGCTTGTAAAGACTCTGTGGCAATTTTGTTCATGTTTGATCTAACAAGTCGGTGTACATTAAATGGGTAATGAATCTAGTTTTTTAAACTTTATTTTGCTGGAAAAAGGGGATAAATTTTCATGACCATTCCAAACGCAAAGATTTTTCTGTGATTGCAGTGTCATAAGGTGGCATCAAGAAGCAAGGAAATGGAATCAAGTATGTATTTAGAAGATTGGATCCAAAATAAGATTATATATGCCTTAGACTTAGCTTATCCTGATTTACATGTTTGTTTTTTTCTTTAATGTTTGATTTTACAGACGGCAATTCCTGTTTTAGTTGGAACAAAGTTTGACGACTTCATTCAGCTCCCCATAGATTTGCAATGGACAATTGCAAGTGAGGTGAAGATTTCAAAGCACTGCCATTTTGATTTACCCAAGTCTTTATTAATTAGTTGGTATGCCCAATATATCAAACCATCCCACTTGTCAAGATTCTTTATTGGGATACTGAATATGATAAGTGATGAATCTTCACATCTAAGACTGATTAACTTAAATTTTTATGAATAATTGGTGATTTAATTTGACATTAGAGAAATGATCTTGAGTTTGAAGCCTGACATGAATTGGGTCTACTTATTAGGGGCTTAAGCTTTTTAATGATTGAACTGTCTTAAATCTTTTTATAACAATCAATTTGGTTTTTTTTATTCTCCAATAGTTTTTGGGATGTGAATTGTCAAGATTGTGAGGGGGTTTGATGTAGAAAAAGAGCTAGAGTAGGTTTATTATCTTGGAGAACAGATCTGAGTAAAGGACAGGCTGGCTGTCTTTCAAGGATAGACATGGAAAAGGACAGGGAAGACTTTGTGCATTCTCAATAGTAAAACAAGGGACAAGGATGTTACATCCTGCTTGATTATGAAGGGGAAAAAAACACTCTACTGCCAAACTTATTTTGGCCCTATGCAACACGTTTATTTACTTTTTTTTTATAAGTACAACACGTTTATTTACTGACCAGCTTAAGGAGACAAGGGGCTTCAAAGCCTCCCTCTCATCTACCATCTAACCACTGAATTTAAGGATCAATGGGGCTCATTACAAACGCACACTTAAAGCCCAACCAACTACCCATTTTAAGGACAACACGGACCAACAATCTAACCAACTTGCCTTAATTAGCTCTACTGTGATCAAACAAAAAGTTAATATGGCATGATTTCTATCTTATTTGTTGCAGGCAAGAGCATTAGCAAAAGCCCTCAATGCCACCCTGTTTTTCTCAAGTGCAACCTACAACATCAATGTCAATAAGATCTTCAAATTCGTCACTGCAAAGCTCTTTGACCTGCCATGGACTGTGGAGCGGAATCTGACCATGGGAGAACCCATTATTGATTTTTAGATTACTTATATGTAGATAGCAGAAGTCTTCTAAATCCACAGAAAGTGACCAGAGTCGGGAAAGTTACCGGATTCGTGAATCTAGTCCTGGTTGCTTTCTTTGCATGCCATGGAGAAATGCAGAGGAGGGGCCATCAACCCTTATCTCCAACCATGAATAACATGTGTTGTGCTCAAGTTCAGCAAATTTTAGAAAGACTTCAAAAAGTAGAAAGAAGAAATAGCAAACATTTTGCCTTTTGTTTTCCAATTGTAGTTTTGATCCTAACAATCAGGCTATTCATTGACCTGCAACTTTTCATGCTCGGGAAATTTGGGACTACGACTGTTCTTTGGGGCAAGATACCATTTCCCGCAGCCAGCAAGAACAACAAAGGTCACATAATTTGTTCGCTTTTCCTCTATTAAATTTAAGGCTTACAAGGTTGAGTGAGTCTGTGACATGTAACTATCCCTGATATTCTCGTAATCAATTAAACAGTACTCGAGGAGAAAATACATGTTTCAATCGAGATATCACATCATCCCTGCAATCATACACCCTCTTCTTTTAAAGGGAAAAGAAAGCAACAAATTCATCTTTTCTTTTTTCAAAAAATAAAAAATAGAAGTAATACATTCAAGCATGCACTAATATTTCATCAACAATAAGTAATACATTTAATCCCACATTTGTGTATAGAGATTAGAGAATACTGGAAATCGACAAATGGCAAATCGTCAATCTTTTGGTAAGGGGACATCATAGAGATAGATGATGAGTTTGTGGCTAAAATTATACCAAAACTCTTCTGTGGGACCGGAATTATTAGGCCACTTACCGTCAAGATATCTTCCACAGATATTTCCAACATAAATACTGCATACTCTTCCTGTAGCAGGTCCATTTTCTAATGCAGAATAAGCAACTGTGGAGCAATGCAGAATAACAAAAGACGCGATACTAACGGCCTTACAGATGGTCTTAATCAAAGTTGGTTCGGAAGTATGGGGCTCACCTTAGCATCTTTATTATCAAATAGAAAGCCAAAATCTTACTGTCACCCAGAATTTATGCAATCCTCATATTTTATAGATTACACAAACTGAAGTATCAAAGTCATAGGGATTGAACCTAAACTAAAATTTTCTTGAAGGCTTCCTGAATAAGTGGTTTCATTCAAGTTTCACCTCTCTCGTTGGGGGATCTAACTCCAAATAGGTATATGGCTCTGTCGGCTCCTCCCTGCAGCACAACAGACAATTCACATATTGTTATGGAGAAAAATAGAAGCCCCTTCAAGTCATTGTGCCCCCAAAACAGGCCAAAATTTGTGGAGTGATGAAAATAGAAGATCTTGGCCGGAAAAACAGCTTCTTTTCCTTTTTTATGATGTGGGACCTCACCACTCCTAGGGAATAAACCCTGATAAATGACTCTGCCTGCTAGACCCATCTATGAAGTAATCCTAGGAACTACTAGTGTGGGATCGAACCCAGGATGTCTGAGTTTACAACTCATCTCAAGCTCGACCTTTAACTACTAGGTTACACTTTGACGAACATGGCCAAGCAATGCTAGAGAGCCATCTTTCATCAGTTACGTTAACAGTATCTATGAAATGCATATTAGCAATTAATGGTTTACATTGAAATTTCAAAATCTTATGAAATTAAGAATAGATTGAGACTGCATTTCAAAAATCAAGCATACCCTGGTTTAGAACGCATGCATTGCCAGAAGAGCTTGAAGGGTCCTGGAACTGTCTTAAACGGATTTCCCTCGAAACATGCCTGCAAAACAAATCAATGATAATTGAGCCCATGAGGAGTAAAGGCAAACGTTATATTTCTTCAAACATGCAGGAAAGGGAGTGTGAAGAAAAGGAACAATCAAGAAGTGTTTTTAACATGAATTTTGCCACTAGCTGCACATAGCAAAGGGGCAAGCAGTAACTCTAATAAATAAAATTTCAGAAAATCATAAATACAATTGAATCTTCCTCTGCACACAAACCCACACACACAAAATCAACTGCACTTAAAAACAGTGGGATCTTTATTCTCTGCATGTCCTATCCACTGCTATGTTAAAAACAGTGGGATCTTTATTCTCCGCATGTCCTATTCAAATCTCTATCAAGAAGTGTTTTTAACATGAATTTTGCCACTAGCTGCACATAGCAAAGGGGCAAGCAGTAACTCTAATAAATAAAATTTCAGAAATCATAAATAGAGTTGAATCTTCCTCTGCACACAAACCCACACACACAAAATCAACTGCACTTAAAAACAGTGGGATCTTTATTCTCTGCATGTCCTATCCAAATCTCTATCACAATTGAAACGAATTTTACCTGACTAAACTCAAAGATAAAACTTTTTCAAAGAAATCACATTATGTTACTGATTTCAGTGAAAAATGATAATAAAACCATGAATTCAAGAAAACTCCTTAAGTCCCCCTCTCACTATTCATCCTCTAAAATCCTCTTCCCCCTACCATATCTTTGAATTCTCCCATTTTTCAACTGGTTATTCCTTACTTTGTTTCTCTTTCCAATGATACACCAGATATTCTAAATTCCTGTTCACTTGTTCCTCAAATGCTCCCCCTTTCTCACAATTCATTCTATAAAATCCTCTTTGCCCTCTACCAGCTCTTTGAATTCTCCCATTTTCAACTGGTCTCCGTACTTGTTACACTTGACATTGTAATGAGACACCAGATTTGATAACTTTCTCTATATATATATATATATGTTATTCGTCTTTCTTTTTCTTTTTTTCTGTTTGCTGAGGCAAAGAGTGCTTGCTTTTGCTTCTAAACTACATGGCAGTTCATGATATAGGTCGGTAGGCTAAAATCCAAAGCAATTTCAATTTCAAAATTTTGATAGGTCGGCAAAGAGTTTTCAGCTACATCTTCATTGAAGATGGTAGATTCAAAAGAGTCATCAGTTTGGTTATCTTCATCAATCTCCAAGTTTAGTTCTTGGTTTCTTTATTATACATTGTCTGTCATAACTTGAATTGTTTGTCCATCTCACAAAGCTACTTGTGCAGTAATTAATGGAGCCAAATAGTTCTCTTACAAATCCAAACCTACGAAATCCCCCCTCCGGGTTTCCCCAACACACACGGAGCACCCAACAACATCAGATACCCGGAAATGTATAAACTATTAACCAAGACAAGCCCAAGAATATACGAAATATTGACTTGAAAATCCAATAGTGTTAATTTCTGCAGATTTCCAAACGAATATAAGAAAAACTGACTAAAGGGTAACCAGAGGGAGCGTTAGGTTTATGAGGATGATTACTTGGACGACATCCTCTGCACGATCATTGCACCTATGGGCCTTCGGCTGACGGTGGTCGCCCTCTGGCATCCCCCATGGGCTTTCTCTCCTCGGCACCGGCCTCGTCTCGCTCATTTTTCTTGAACTTCTTTCTGATTCTCCAGATAGTCGTGTAGGCCGTGTTTATAGCTCAGGGACGTTTTCTGGATTTATTAAGGATCCGTTTGGATTTGTTCTATTTCATCTTATCTTATCGTTATAATTTTTTAAAATTTTATATAAAATATAATAAATAATTCAATTTTTTAAAATTTTAATTTAATTTTTTAAATCTCAAAACAATAATAATTAAGGGTGTAACCGGTCCGGTCCAGTTCAGTTTTGAATAAAATCTTAGACCGAACCGATATGACCGATTTTGCATCTTTCAAAACAGATTATATGTCGGTTACACCTCTAAATCGGTACTTCCGATTTTACCGATTTCCGATCTAGTTTTTCAATTTTTTTAAAATGTAAGTTTGATATTTTGTCATTAAAAATCTATTTAAAAAAAAATACTACTTTAAAAAAATCTATTTGATATTTTTGTTACTATTGATATTTTTGTCTATAGTAACAAAAATAAAATTACAAAAGCAGCTATAACTATTTATATATATATATAAATATATATGTGGGGTAAGCAATAAGCACTTGCCAATTAAAGGCTTATTTTTATTTTTATTTAAAAGGATTAATGTAAGCCATCAATGTAATTTCAAAAACTGATTCACAAAACACAATTTCACAAACCCAATCACAAAATTCAATCAAAGTAAATTCTGGTTTCAAAAAACCTTAATATCATAAATATCATCTATCATAATTTTAAAGTAATTTCACAAACCCAATCACAAAACTCTAATATCACAAACACAATAATAAACACAACAACAAAAAATTCTAAATTTCGGATTCAAAAATCCTAATATCACGAAACTGAAATTTTGTATAAAATTTATATATAATTTTTGTTTTGTTTTATCAATTGGTCCGGTCCGATCCGGAAAATTCTAAAATCGGAACTGGACCGGTTTATGAGTTATAAGAACTGGTCCCGAACCGGACCAGTTCAAAATCAATAAAATTGGTCCGGTTCAGTTTACCGGTTTAAATTTACACCCTATTAATAATATTAAAAAATAATATTTTATTAATATTTTTTCAATTTTTATCTTTTATTTAAAATCATCTCATCTCATCTCTAGATCCAAACTAGCTCGTTGTTAATTTGTCTACAAAATTCATTTGAACAATAATAAATATTATAAATTGTATAATTTTTATTCCATAAAATAAGAAATATGGAAAATGCTAAATGCATTTGCAAAAATTTATAAAAAAAAAAAAAAAAAAAAAAACTTACTTATCCATACGTATGATGAAAATCATAAAATTTATAGTAAAATTATCAGTAAAAATATAAGTACATCTAATACTAATAAAAAAATATTATCTGTATGCATAATATTATAGATGCTTGCATGTCTGCAAGAGATACGGAGCAGAAGATTGTCACGCCAGTGTGTATAGCAGTGAGCATAAAATTATGAAGATAAATTCTATAAGGAAGCCCATCACGCAAGATTTGTTATTTTTATCATTTTATTTGAGCATTAAAATAGAATTATAAAAATAACAAATTATATATTGATTAAATGGATGTATATGATGTAAGACTACATTATAGAATTTCTCAATTACATATTAGAGTTCGGGTGAATTTTTAAAAAATTGATATACGATAACACTTATATCAATGCATTAAATTAGATTAAAAATTTAAAGTAAAAATTTAAGAAAACAAGAACAAGAAAGAAGATCATTTGTCTAAATCATTCACTAAACGGTTTTCTAACTTGGATTGTAAGGAGAGAGTGGAGTGAGAGAGGCAAAGTTGATAATGTACAGAAAAGGGATCATCGAAGGCTGGGGTTGGGTTTGGATAGACAATTTAGATGAGATGAGATAAGATATTTTGAATAGTAGTTGAATAAAATATTATTATATGTTTATTTTGAGATTTGAAAAGATTAAATTATTTATTATATTTTTATATGAAAAATTAAAAAAATTATAATAATAAATTGAAATGAAATAAGATAAGAAGGTTTGTATATCCAAACTGATAACCCGTTGAGGGGTAAAGCATGAATCATTCAAAATTTTGATTGCGGGTTGTTGCATGTGCTCGTTAGATTTCTAAAGGTGTCGCATAAGCCTCACATGGGCTGTTAAGAAAATTACGCCTTATAGTTTTGGGTGATGCTACACCCATAGAGGATACAAAGAATCCTCACCGAAAGGTAAAATCTTTTCTATTTTTTTTAATCATTTTTTTAATACTTTAAATTTTTTTTAAAAAAATACAAAAAACTCACAAATTCATTTAAAAACACTTCATTAATTATTAAGTAAAAAAATAAAAATAAAATTAAATAAATTGAAATTCGGTTACGTGGGAATAGTATTTTCCTATAGTTTTTAAGGCTGTGTTTGGTTCCTTGAGCTGAGTTCGGTTTAGATTTAGATATCTTTTAATATCCAAACACTCAACTCTCAAATTACTAAATTCATCTCAATTCAAAATCTTTTTACACATGGAACCCACAACATTTTTCAGCTCAACACCTATTTACACGCGAGACCGACTATATTTTTCAAATTTCCATAAATACATCTGAACTCATTTTAACATCTAAATATATCTAAGTTCATTTTAGGTAGTTATACAAAACTCACTCTATCATCTCAACTCACTATTATTTATAGAAAACTCAACATCCAAACGTAGCCTAAATTATCATATTTTGTCACATCACTTTATGAAAATTGACTGAATCTTATATGTACTTACAATTTTATATATAAAACATATTTGACCAATTTTCTTTTTAAATCTAGATTTTGAATTTCAAATTTCACAATCTTAACTTTTATTATTATGTGAATAAAAATTATCACTATAAAATTTAGAGGTATTTACCAGAAGTGTCCAACTCATTAAGCTATAACTTGTATAAAACCTGCAAAATATGTTCATATAATTATAAACTTGAGATCATTGGATTTGTTAAATTAATATATAAGATCATAAAACATAATGCAAAAAAAAAACGTATGAATAACTACATTATAAGTGATTTAAATTTTTCTAAGATCGATTATTCAATCTCTAAATGGGTAGATACCATTCAAAGTAGGGGTGTAACCTGTCCGGTTCAGTTTGATTTTGGACATATTTTAGAACCGAATCGGTATATACAGATTTTGAGATTTGAAGAACCAATATCACACCAGTTACACTCCTAAACCAGTACTTTTGATTTTATCAGTTTCAGTCCAGTTTTTCTGGTTTATTATATATAATATTGTATAGGTATTATAGTATATAATAATATAGTGATAATATATTCTTGTATATTATAATTGTATTATATAATAATATAGTGATAATATATTCTTGTATATTATAATATATATTATAATTGTATTATACATTATAGTAATATATTATAATATATTATAATATATTGTGATATATTATAACTACTAATACTATAGACTATAGTGATAATATATAGTTATTTATATAGAATTTTAAATTTTAATGTTATATTAATTAGTAATTTATCATATAATACAAAATTATTTTATATATAATTATAATATAATAAATCATATAAAAATATTTTATACATTATAAAAAATTAATATATATATATACGAACATGTCCGGTCAAGTGTTAGAACAAGGAAAACTGGAACCATATTGATTTCGACAGGTTTTGAGAAAAATGGAATTGATATTAGACCGGACCAAACCCGGTACTGGAACAAACCAATCGGTCCGGCCTAGTTTATCGGTTCACTGATTTTTTTTCACCCTTAATTTGAAGGCATTGTGGGGGGAAAGAAAGCGCACACAACAAAATCAACAACCGAGTTAAACTGGTGCAAAGGTTGTCTTCTCCTTCTCTGAAGGGTGGGGTTTTGTTGCTTTGCTTTGACAAAGCCTGTGTTCCTTAGACATCAGTCTTAAAAGGTTCGTAGTATGGTGGAGGAAAGTTCAAGAATGTGGGAAGGACTGACACTGGCAGAAGAAGAAACACTAGAGATTATTCTTCTGGGAGATGCTATCAATATCTCAAAAACTAGAGGAAAACACTGTCTACTCGCTTTGATCATTAGTGATAAAGCAGTGAACAAGGAGACTTTTAGATGAGTCTGGTTAAGGTCTGGAACTCAGATGGATTGAAACTTTTAAAGAAGTGGGTGATAACCGATTCATTTTAGAGTTTCAGAACCTTTTTTATAAGGAGAAAAGTTGAAACAAAAACCCCAACTCACTCATGAAAGTAGTATAATTCAACATGGATTGGTGGAGGCTGCACCACTAACAATGAATTGCTTAAGTTGGAACTGTCGAGGGTCAAGGGCTTGGGAACGACAGTTCAAGAACTTCACCTTCTAGTGAAATCTAAGAGCTCATAGTTAGTGTTCCTTATTGAGACTAAATGCAGTGGGAAAAAATTGGAACTAATCAAAAATAAAATCGACTTTGACAGAAGTTTTGTTATTAACAATGGAGGATGGTGTGGGGGTTTAGCCCTATTATGGAATTCTGCTTTGGACGTGGATTTGGAATCTTTTACCTATTGGCACATATCTGCTATGATCACCTTTCCAATAGAGGGGAGGAAATGGATGTTCACGGGATTCTATGGAAATACCTTGGTTATGTGCTGGAGACTTCAATGAAATATTCAAACAAAGTGAGAAATTTGGGGCTCCCAGAAGGCTTGACAAGCATATTGAAAGTTTCAAAATAGCTTTAGAGACATGTGGTCTTCAGGGGTGTAATTGGCCTGATCTCGCGTGGGGGTGGGTGGCATGGACGGAAAATTTTGATCCACCCTTTTTCCGGACTGAACCAGACCGATTACTTCTGAGGACTGGACCATTATTTATCAGTCCAATTTGGTATGACTCAGTCCAA
>QEOT01004013.1:13143-36523 GCA_003123785.1 Pterocarya stenoptera
AACAGATTACTCTTGTTTTTTGGATACATTTGAGGAGGGTTTAGGCTGGAGGTTAATGCTAATCAGGTTGGCCTTTGGCCGAGGGAACAGATTACTCTTACAATAGGGCTGTCTTCCAAGGGCATTAGAGAGGAAAATAATTCTAAAGAATAAATTTTGTTCGTTCACAAGTAGCTGCGTAGAATACAATATTCATATCATTTAGACGGTAAGAGTTGATTAATTAGATTTAAATTTTAATTTTTTTTTAATTTTAAATAAAATTATATTGAGTAAGTATTTTAATAATATATTTTATTCATATAGACCTGTAAATAGAATAAAAAGCTACGAGCTGGTTTCCGTCAGGATCAACCAGAAGGCTCAAAGCCTCCGAGTAGGTGCAGGTCTGGTCTGAGTTGGTGAGAATTCAAAGATAAAATAATAATAAATACAAATTTACAATCAACAAGTGGATGCGGATGTCTCACTTTTGGAACACCCATCAAATATTCCAAACGCATGGAAATAGGGCTTGTAATGGTCGGGTCGAGTCGAGCTTTTGAGTTATCGAGTGAGTTGAATTTAAATAATTCAAGTTTGGATTCGAGCTAAGAGCTAAGTCGAGTTTGAGTTGATCAAATAGAAACTTAAGCTGAGTCGAGTTATTTGTCGATCTTTTTTTGTACTCTTTAACGAATCTGAGTCGAGTCAAGTCGAGTTGAGTTATTACTTGAGTTTTGTTTGTACTCTTATATATATATTTTGAATGAATTAAATAATTAAAATTATAAAATTACAAAACAAAACATTAAATCTAATGAAAATTTTAATTAATATATAAACCTTATATTGAACCATAAAATTATAACATATTTATTAATACATTTTTTATATGATTATACATTGTAGTATATAATGAAACTACCAAGTCCTATATACTAACTATTACACATTATAAAATATATACTATAATTAATCACTTAAGTAATTAATTAACTAATATATAATTATGAACTATATTCAATATATAGTCATAAATGACTAAGCATAAGTAATTGAGTTACATACTACATATTTAATTATCAAGATAACTATGCTTATAAAAAAAATCTATGCTTATGTTATTAAATTTAATATGTATAGAAGCATATATATATATATATGTGTGTGTAGAAGAATACTAATATATAGAAGCAAATTATATATATCTAATTATTTATGGACAAGTTCTAATCGAGTAGAGCTAACGAGCCGAGTCGAGCATGAATGAATGAGCTTTAATGAGTTTTAACAGTATCGAGTCGAGTTTAATCGAGTATGTGTCATTTACTAATCAAGCGAGTTTCTGCTTTCATGATAGAGCTTTTTTTTTTTACGAGTCGAGCTCAGTTTGAGTTTAACTGAGCGAGTATCGAGCGAGTAATCGTATGGACTGATTCATTTACAGCCTTACATGGAAAGATGTTTAGTACAAACAAAAATATAAAATAAAAACAACAACAGAACAAAGAAACAAAGAAAATCGTTTTGCTATCCTTTTTGGTGTAAAATCAACAAAGTAGTTCAAATATTTTAGAAAAAATCTACACAACCTTCTACTATTCACATAACTTCCACACACCACATTTTTTTTAAAATTTTTATTATTTTTTTCTTTTATCAAATATTTAATATATGAATAATGAGTAGAATAATTAAATTGATTGTGTGATTTTTGGCAAGGCAATAGTTGGTGAGTGGAGAAATATGTATGCTCTTCTTGAGTGTTATAAAAAGGCCTCTGGATAGAGCTTGAATAAACAAAAAATCTCAATCTTCTTTAGTAAGAACACAAAGGAGAGTGTGAGGGGTGAGATCTTTAGGGAAGCTGGGTCATATATCTGTGACAGATATGAAAATTACTTAGGGTTGCCAGCTATTGTAGGGAGATCAAAATACAATGCCTTGAGGGGACTTAAAAAGAAAGGATGTGGAATAAGATCCAAAATTGAAAAAATACTTTCCTCTCAAAAGCTGGAAAGAAGATTCTTATTAAGGCTGTGTTACAAGTTATCCCCACATACACTATGAGTGTTTTTAAACTGCCTCAAAGATTGAGCAACTCTTTGGAAGGTTTTGGTGGGCTCAGTACAAAAAGGATAATGGAATTCATTGGTGGAAATGGAGTAGGTTGGGGTAAAGAAAAAGTTATGGGGGGCTGGGATTTAGACTACTTGAAGATTTTAATTTGGCAATGCTTGCTGAACAAGGGTGGAGAATACTAAAGAACCCTTCTTATCTGGTGGTAAGAATATTCAAAGAAAAATATTTTAGAGACTTTTCATTACTTGATGCATTATTGGGTAAATTCCCCTCTTTTATTTGGAGGAGTTTGTGGTCTGCTTTTGGGGTGATAAGGAGAGGAATGAGGTGGAGGGTTGGTAATGGTGAATCCATTAATATATGGGGTCAAAGTTGGCATCCAAAGACTATGACTGGGTGTGTTCAATCTAAAGTGAATGTGCTGAATGGTGATGCTCGAGTGAGGGAATTGATGAATGATTCTGGTATTGGGTGGAAGGGGGACTTGGTGAGGCAGGTTTTTAATGATGAGGAAGCTGAATTGGTACTATCCTTGCCAATTAGTCCTATGGGAACAGAAGATACGTTAATTTGGGACCTAGCAAAAAATGGAAAGTATTTTGTTAAGAGTGCTTACCATGTGCAGCAGCAAGATAGGAGGCAAGGGACATGGGAGATGTCTGAGGCTGACAGAGTGGAAAACATATGGAATCATATATGGAAGTTGGGAGTTCCAGGGGGTGTTAAACACTTCTTGTGGAAACTGAGAAGTAATATCTTGCCAACAAAGCTAAATCTGTACAAGAGGAAGATAGTGAAGGAAGCAATGTGCCCAATCTGTTTAAGAGAAGAAGAATCTGTCATGCATGTTATATGGGAATGCCCAACAACTTCTGATGTTTGGGCTGAGAAAGGAAGTCCTGTATAGAAATGGAGGGTAGGGGTGAAGAGTTTCTTTCAATTGTGGGAGGAAGTGTATAACAAACTCTTAGAAGAAAATGCAGAGAAAGTGGTTATGATATTGAGGAATATATGGTTTAGAAGGAATAAGGTAGTTTTTTATGGAAAATTTGTAGCTCTTGCTAGCACGGTGTAGATGTCATTATTAGGTTATGAGGATTTCAAAGTGGCTCGTGAAAGAAGGGGGGAAGAACTTAACCAGGCAACTGTTAGTGCTGGTAAGAGGCAGAGAATGAAAGAAACCAGAAGGCCAAATTCTTAAAGTAAATTTTGATGCAGCAATTAAAGTATCTTAAAAAAAAATGGGTATTGGGGTGATCATTAGAGATTATAAAGATGAGGTTTCTGCTGCGGCATGTCTTACAAAAGAGTTAAGCTATGGGGCTGAATGTACTGCTTTGTGGGAAGCCATGGTACTGTGTGAAGATTTGGGTTTAGGTGATGTCATCTTTGAAGGTGATGCAAAGAATGTTGTTGATATAGTGAACAATAGTGAGAAAGATGATTCTAGCTATGGTCATCTAGTAGAGAATTTGCAGCAAAAACTAAACAGTTATTCAAGATAGGAGTTCGGTTTCATTCATAGGGAAGGAAATGAGGTTGTCCATCAATTAGCCAAATTGGCTTTCTATGGGGATCATGATATGTACTAGGTAGAGGAGGGTTCGGAGGCCATTACAAACCAATTGAATATAGACAAGATGTTTACAAGATACAGTTACAAGTTGAATATGAATACAATGAGATTTATTCCAAAAAAATAAAAAAAATAAATGAAATATACAAACTTAAACAAAACAAAAAACCATGATATAATTGTAAGTTGATATAATTAGCTGTTAAACAATGTGCTTCGGTTTTCCACCACCACCCAATGTGCATAAAAATTGTAAGTTGATATAATTAAATTCCTAGAAATTCACCTAAAATATTCAACGTTTTCGAAAACTTTTTAAGATTTTTTAAAAAGAAAATTAATCAATACCGGAAATTATTTAAATCTCAAGTTCAAATCAGATAGACGAGACTTTCCTATAAATGAGGCTAAATATGGAAAATACTAAAACGGTCGGTTTTTAATTCATATAAATAATTAATGTCGATTTTTCTCTTCATTTTAAATGGAAGTGGTAAAATATGAGATATTTTCACGCATCTTTCTTAAAAACATGATAATTAAAATTTTTCATATTTTGTTCCATATGTTAAGATATAAAATAAATAATAAAATTTACATATTTCCATCAACTTAAATTTTTGGAACAATTGGTGATTTCACGTCAAATAGATTATCTTTAGTATACCTATAGATATAAATTAGTTTAGGTGGTTGAAGAGTATGCAAGGAGTCGTTTGACAAACTGTGTATTGCTTGATTTTGAAATGAATGAAGTATATGTTTTACAGTAAAAATAAATAAATAAAAACGACGTGGTTCAATAAATAAATAAAAGTGGATGTTGTCTTCATTTATCTCGAATGTTATTATTTTATCAAGGGTGGGGCTACTCTGCCGCTCCATCCTTACCGCTGGGCTTACCGTCCAGCGTTAATTTTTTTTTTTTTTACTTTTTTTTTTTCATATTTTTTAATATATTTAAAGATTTTTAAAAAATATAAAAAAAATTTCAATACACTTAAAATTATTTCTTTAATCACTAAGTAAAAATTTTTTTTTTTTTTTACCCCAACGGTGAACTTGAATGGCCAAGTTGAGAGGACAAACTAGTATTTCTCTTTTATCAAATAGTTTGTAAGCATGGTTTATTGCAAAATTTGTAGGAGTTGTTAAATGAGTACAGTTATTTTAAAGCTTTTATGGTACATATTAATTATTTTATATAATTTAATTTAAATAATAAATTTTAAAAATTAAATATTACAATTTAAATAACGCGCTATACCACCAATTTTAAAAAAACTCATAGCCAAAATAATTTAGATTTGAATTAAGTATAGAATAATGTTAATACAGTCGTAAAATGTATAAACGTCTCATAATTTTTTTTAAAAAAGAGTATAATTTATTATTAAAAAATTAATTTTTTTATATAAATATTATATTTATATATATTTAAATAAATTGTGCACGCTTACCCTAAGTAAATATTATTGTATTTTAAAACACTGGCATTGGATTATTGATCTTCATCTTTATCTTAAAATTTATATAATATCTTTTTAAATTCATCTATATTAAATTATACATCTTTAAATTTTTACATTTATAAATATTGATACTGTTCACTCACTAAACATTATTTTAATATTTTTTTCACTCTACCGAACGGCTCTCTCCCGAACTTTTCCCCAACGGCTCTCTCGAAGCAACGAAACCCTCTCTCTCTCGCACAAACAGCTGCCTCTTCTCTCGTGCGGCTCTTTAGAAACCAGGTAAAAGTTTTCTTCATCTTCATCGTGTGGCTATATTTCAGTTGTTTATAGTTTGAGAAATGGTATAAATTGACCGGTAGATTTAGTGTTGCCATCGTGTGGCTATATTTCGGTACTTCATAGTTCGGTGATTTTTCCCAGTTTTCTCGGTAGCCAAACAAGCAACAATGGGAAAATGTTTACAATAAACAGTAAAAAAAGGGGGAAAAGAGAGAGACAGGAGGGAAAAGGAGGCGCAGACTCTACATACAAAAAAAAAGAGAGTGACGTCCGTGATTTTTCCCAGTTTTCTCAGTAGCCAAACAAGAAACAATGGCCATCCGAGTCACCCCGAGTCACCCCGCAGTTTTCCCCAGTTTTTCCCAGTTTTTGCAGAGCCAGTTAAATTTTTTTTTTTAATAAAATAATCAATATTTTATTATTATTATTTGGTTCAGCATAATCCAATGTGAGAATTTTTCTTCATATGCAAAATCAATCACGATTTTTCGATTGATTTTGCATATGAAGATGCATAAGCCACTACAAATGCTTTGAGCACTCCCAATGACTCTTGTAAAATACACTTTTCTTTAAAATATAAAAAAAGATGGCAAAAAATCTCTTCCATTGTATCATCTATTCTATTTCTATTTTACATTCAGCTACAGCAAATCTTCTACATGTAGAGGTTACTGTTGATTCTTCTAAACAATTTTTTATTATTTCTCTCTCATTTCATCCTCTTTTCTTTTAATCTTATTTTTATTTCAACCCTTTTATCACTTTTGCATGGCCCCACTCTCTTATCTCTCATCTACTCTCTAGCACTCCTCTTCTAGTCCTTTCTACTTTTATGCATGCAGAAGTTTTGATATTATTAATAATAAAGGCAAGTATTTTTTTTATCGTTTTACTTTTTTATTTTTAAGTAATTTAAAATATTACATTATACATAAAGAAATATTATAAATATCAAAATATATGATGTATAGAAAAATATTTGAAATATATGATGTGTAGAGAATGTAATATTTGAAATAAATAAAAAAGATTAAAAAGTATAATATTTAAATGATATAAAGAAAAAATAGATAAACTAATGTATGACATATTGTAAAAGTCAGCATGTAAAATAGAAAAAATAGATTTTAGTGATGTATTTTAGAGGATAAGATTAAGAAGCCATTGGGAGTGCTCGAATCTATTTGGTGGCCCTAATTTCATTTTCCCCACATCTCCCTTCCAAACACCCCCCTGATCTTCCCCTCCCTTTCTGCATTTTCAAACCGCTGCTGCTACAATCATCGTCGACGCGAGGTGTTGCCACTGCCGGTAAGCCAATATATATTTTATATATATATACATATCTCTCCCCCTCTCTCTCTTATCTCTACACTTGAAGGTAAGAGATCCCCTGTACTTACTCTATACCGTCCGTCTCCCCTCTTTATAAAAGGTGTTTCTTTTCTATTTCTGAGCTTTATAAACTTGCAGGTTCTGTTTGGTACTACAGAGAGAAATGCTTTTATTTACATGAACCTCATTGCTTTGGTGGGTTTCATGTTTTCACCTTTTATGAATTGGACGTGCTGCTATAAATTATGATGTACTCTGTTTGTTCGTTGAAAAGTTGTGAATCTATGCGTTTGACAAGAATGCAATATGACAGATTCTTCATGAGTGATTTGCACTTGAGCACAAAATGATTTAAGCTGCAACCATAAAATGCATACATAAAATATCATGCTTGAGTTAAAATATTGTAAAAGATGCAGCTTTTATTACCCACATACGTTGATCAATTAGAAGCAAACTATTGAACGCGCTTTCTAGGTAAAAAGAAAAAAAATGCCATGTAGTGCATGGCGGAGAACACTCTTCGATACTCACCATCACAATATTTTTCTTATTCGGATTTCTCACTTATCTCGTGGCATTTGATGGACAAATACAAATTCTACCCCTTCTTTGACTTGCTTGTGAGGAATTAATATTTTGTATAATGATTTATTTTAGATATTTTTTATAATTAAGAAAGAAAGAAAAACAATATGGTAATCCTATAATATTTTGATGAGGTCTCACTTTGCAAGGATTGCTAGCTTGTTCCTTTTTGGATTTTTAATATCCCAATATTTTTCATCTCCCCCAAAAAAGTAAAACCTCCAAATTCAATGCTTCTACCCTAAACGAAAATCTCATACATATGTCTACACATATATATATTTATATAGGCGTGTGCATGTGAGGAGAATTTGTGCATGCATGGGTAAGTGATTTCTTTGCGGGTGAAAATTTTCTTGTGAACGGTGCATGACCCCTATACGCTATCACTATTGGTTTATTTTGGCTTCTATTCTCAATATTTTTTTATCGACACTGGGTGTTTGGGAATAGCATCCCGACTAATCTTGGGGGTGCATATGCCCCTGACAAGTAATATCCCTCAAGTGCATTTCAGGTAATTCAAGGAAAAAATCCTACAGTCTGATGGCCCCTATAGGTGGTTTGCACCCAGTGGGATTCGAAACTTGGACCTTGGAGGGAGCATACCTTCAAGACCAAGGCCTTTACCACTTGAGCCAACCCATAGGGGTTATTCTCACTATTTTTTCCTCATACATTCATCCTCTTTATGCTTATTTTACTTATGTTTATTGAGCTTTTATTTGCTTTTACAGAAACTTTGGAACTTAGATTATGCCATTCAATAATCTCCACCCACACACCTCATCAAATGAATTTCATAACTATGCTCCACCATTCCATCAGACCAGAATCTTTATTTTAACTGGTGTATGGTTTCCACACACTGGCACGTGTGGTTACCATGGACCGCCTCGTCTCGCTCCATTGCAATTTGTATGCCTTTTTTTGTCTTACTCCAAGAGCTGTGGTTTTCTTCTATATTGTGTTAGAAATCATCTATGTAGTGACACATCTGTGGCGCCATGCCAAGGAATATGAGACTGACTAAAACTAATTAAAAGGCATTTTTTGATTTATGTCATTATCTTTTGCTATATATCAGCATACTTGCTATATTTGTTGAGGTTATCCACTTGTTGTTCATTACATTTTTTGTTAATAAAATTAACATCATATCCATAAAAGAAAACAAAAGGAAATTGACAAATGAATTTGACTATTCTAAATCCATGTATATTGCCCACTTTAATCCCTAGGGGTTGGCTTAAGTGGTAAAAGCCTTGGTCTTGGTGGTATGATCTCTTGAAGATCCAAGGTTCGAATCTCACTTGGTGCAAACAATCTTTAGGGTCTATCGGGTTAGGAAATTTTTCCCTTGAATTACCCAAGGTGCATTTACTGGAAACTCCTTGCCGAGGGCCTGTGCACCCTTGGGATTAGTTAAGACATTGTTCCCGAACATCCGATGCCAATTAAAATATATATATATATATATTGCCCGCTTTGCCAACCCATTTGTCCACAACCTAAAACCCTATTTGTACAAGAACCCTCTTTTCCTCTCTAACCCAAGACAAAGATGAGGTTGAAAGCTCTGATTCTTAAGAGTCTGTCTGAGTATACCCTCCGTCTCTGCTTGTCTTTTTCTTTTTCCTGAGCATCTCTCTTGCTGTCTCTGTTTCTAGGTGGCAAAAGTTCTCTGAGGCTGCGTTTGGATGTTAGGAGCATCTCAGGTCAGCTCAATTCAATTTTAGACATCATTTGACATTCAAACACACTTGAGTCTTCACTTAGACAACTTCCACTTGAGACTTGTGGGACCCACTGATGAAATGCAGAAGAAAAAGCCGAACTTTCTCTCAGCGTTTCCCTCAAAAAGTAATGGGACCCACTGACATTCTATCTCTATTTCTCTCCAAAAAGAACTCTCTTTATTTTTCTTTTCTCTCAAAAAGTAATGGGACCCATTGACATTCTCTCTCTATTTCTCTTTAATTTGTGGGACCCATTGACTCTCCCTCTCTCTCTATTTCTCTTCCCTACAGACCAAAAAGGCATTTTGGCTCTCAAGCAGGAGACAAATTTCTGCAGCTTGATTCTCGATCGATTGAGATCCCGCTCGAGCGGAGAAAAATGTCTCCAGCGCTGAATCGAGCAAAGCTCAATTTGCTGGCAATTCAAAAAACTTTTTGCTTCTACATTACATGTGTTTTTTTACCGTTAATAAAATAGTATATAAATAAATAATAGAATAAAATGTGGACATGATACTATTCTAATTTTATTAATAATTATTTTATTTTGTTTTTATTTTATAAAAATTTATGTTTGATTTATGTTATTTATTAATAAAAGTTTTAATAAATTAAGTATCAATCATTACAATAACTTTACAATCATTGGTGGGCCTCATACATTTTTCAACTTCTCATAAATAGTACTAAACTTATCTTAACATCTAAACTCATCTTAGGTTGGTCCCACAGAACTCAGTCCACCATCTCAACTTACTACTATTTATAAAAAACTTAGTTCAACACAGCTAAGCTCAACATCCAAATGTAGCCTGGGACTTGGTTTGTAGACTTGGTTTGTAGGTTAGAGAAAATCGCGTTTGTATGCTGCTACTAAGGTTCTGAAGTCTAAAAACTTGAATAAACATGCTTATGTATGTTTACAACTCTACGCATTAATAATCACTTAGGAGTTGGATGGTGCTTTTTAAGGCTCTTTAGGGTCAAATGGATTTCTTGGATTTATCATTTTTTTAATTACCCTTTGCCATATATTGCTCAAAAATAGTATATGGATTCAGAAATGTTGCTCAATGAGATTACATGTAACATTTTTTCATAAATGTAGATTTTTGTGGATGATTGCTAATAATAACCTCCCATCCTAAACTTATCATTGAAGCAATGACGCTGTCGGAAGAGGAAATCACTAGGCTTTTCAGGATCCGAAGAACAGTAATGCAAATGCTAAAGGACCGAGGTTATTTTGTTGGGGACTTTGAGATTGACATGACCAAAGAGCAGTTCAAGGATAAATACGGTGAGAGCATGAAAAGGGAAGACCTTGTTATCAATAAAGCCAAGAGAAATGATAGCTCTGATCAGGTACTTATTCGATCAATTGTCTTTGTTATTTGATGGTCACTTACTATGATTCTTCTTGATGTATTTGTGTGAGTTTTGATGAGGGGTGTGAAGGTGGAAGAAAGGAATAATGTGGACAATTCAAATAGGAGGAGAGGAAAAGGAGAGAAATACTCAACCTAGTATCTACAATCTAAAGTGGATAATGATTTACAATTTTTCAATCCCACTGCTATGTATACTACATCGAGCATGAACTCTTATACAACTTCCATTTATATGAAGAAAAACTCCTATGATTTTCAACACTAGGTATAACGTACTCAATAGTAATTTATTCATAAAAATTGGGAATTGATGAATCAAAACAGCCCTAGCCACTGTGGAAGCTCGAAGTTTTGGATAGAGCTTTTCTGAATGAAAGCCCTCAAGAGGCAGATCGCTTATGTTTGGAAAATGGTGAGAATAATTTAAATTTATTGTTTTGTGTTTCTAGCTCTCCACTGCCACAGATAATTTAAATTTTTTTGACAATAAACTGTACCCTCAAATAGTATTAAGAACCTCTCTCATAAAAGACCCTGAAAACCCTAAGACAACCCAGACCCACCGTCACCCCCTACCATCCTAGCCGGTGAGTGTCACCTCACCACTGTCACAGATAAGGTCAACGGTCCCCGACGACTTCGTTGTGGGCCGTCCGATGTCGATCTTCCCTCTGGCGACCTAGAATCCTTCGTTTTGTATCTCAGCTGTCGACGTAGAAAGAGTCGTAGGTAGCCGACAGCTCAGGTGGTCNGGAGGAGAGGAAAAGGAGAGAAATACTCAACCTAGTATCTACAATCTAAAGTGGATAATGATTTACAATTTTTCAATCCCACTGCTATGTATACTACATCGAGCATGAACTCCTATACAACTTCTATTTATATGAAGAAAAACTCCTATGATTTTCAACACTAGGTATAACGTACTCAATAGTAATTTATTCATAAAAATTGGGAATTGATGAATCAAAACAGCCCTAGCCGCTGTGGAAGCTCGAAGTTTTGGATAGAGCTTTTCTGAATGAAAGCACTCAAGAGGCAGATCGCTTATGTTTGGAAAATGGTGAGAATAATTTAAATTTATTGTTTTGTGTTTCTAGCTCTCCACTGCCACAGATAATTTAAATTTTTTTGACAATAAACTGTACCCTCAAATAGTATTAAGAACCTCTCTCATAAAAGACCCTGAAAACCCTAAGACAACCCAGATCCACCGTCACCCCCTACCATCCTAGCCGGTGAGTGTCACCTCACCACTGTCACAGATAAGGTCAACGGTCCCCGACGACTTCGTTGTGGGCCGTCTGATGTCGATCTTCCCTCTGGCGACCTAGAATCCTTTGTTTTGTATCTCAGCTGTCGACGTAGAAAGAGTCGTAGGTAGCCGACAGCTCAGGTGGTCGTGCTGTCGACACAGAAAGAGGGGCAGCCTGCCGGCGATCTACTGGGAGTATTTCGGTGCCAAGTTCTAGATATCCTGTGGGCAGTTTCTTCTTTAGCCGTGTCCCAGTTGTGTCACTCTGTGCCACTGTCACAGACAAAGTCGTCGACTTCTAGCAAGTTTTCTGGGAGTACCCCAGCTGGGTTGCCGTGTCTTAGGCTTGGTTTGGGTAGCGAAAGTGTTTGAGAATGTTTGTGAATAGTAGTGAAAAAGTAATAATAGAATATTAAATAGTAGTAAAAAGTAGGTGAAAAGTAATGAATAGTAGAAAAAGTAGATGAAAAGTAATAATAAAGTAAAGAATAGTAGTGAGAGTGTTTGAGAATGTTTGTGAATAGTAGTGAAAAAGTAATAATAGAATATTAAATAGTAGTAAAAAGTAGGTGAAAAGTAATGAATAGTAGAAAAAGTAGATGAAAAGTAATAATAAAGTAAAGAATAGTAGTGAGAGTGTTTGAGAGTACCTCTCGGTACCCAAATGAGGCCTTAGTTGCAGGCTCAAAGTATTCTCTGTCTGATTGTGAAAACATGAAA
The DNA here is from genome assembly GCA_003123785.1 of Pterocarya stenoptera. Lineage (NCBI taxonomy): Eukaryota > Viridiplantae > Streptophyta > Magnoliopsida > Fagales > Juglandaceae > Pterocarya > Pterocarya stenoptera. The sequence continues at coordinate 25,572 of QEOT01004013.1, forward strand.
GAGGTGGTGATTGAATCAAAATTATTCTTGCTAGTGAAGGAGGGTGGTTTGCTGCGTATAATTGAGAGAGATTGGAAGGCAGAACATGTGGTGTAGTTGGGACCAACTTCAATGCAGTGGTTTGGGAAAGTTTTGGAGGAGTATTTGAGAGGGGGAAAGAATGAGGTGTACTCGGCAACCAAGGAAGGTTATCGTAGCTTTACTGCACAAAGGTGCTCGAATAGTTGTGGCCGATTTTTAGAGGTGTCCAAAGGGGTGAGAGGGTGGGGATGGAGGAAGTTGAGGGAAGTGTTGCTGGAGGTGGGATAGGAGAGGACAAACAGGAATGGCAATTTAGCTGGGTTTCAGACAAGTCAGGGGAGGGGTGAGATAAGGTCGTTTCTTTGGTCTTATAGGGAAGTGGTTTCTTCGAAGGTGCAGGGTCATGTACAGAGGGGGGGCGAAGGTAGGAAAACTGTTCTTGTTGCGAGTCAGGAGGCTTGGGAAGTACGCAGGTTGCTGTTGGAGGTACAGGGTCAGTTGAGGCTCTTGCAGAGGGACGTTGAGGTGATCAGTTTTGTTGGGATGTTTCAGGAAGGTGAAGGGCAGCGGGGGATAAGGGTAAGGGGTAGAGTTCTGGGGCTGGGCCTAGTAAAGCTCAGATTGAGGCTCAAATGAGAAGAATGGGCTGGCAGAAGGGTAGGTTTATTTGGAGGAGAGTGGATGGGCCTCGGCCCAAGATACAAAAGGGTGGGCTAGAAGGTAATCCCGCTAGTGTTGGGTCTGGGTCCTCTCAGTGTTGTGGTGGGCCTGGGCCTGAACCGTCCCTACCCAGGGTCCACTTTTGCAGAGAGGAAGCATCCAGTGATGATCAAAGTGGGCCTGGGATCGTGCCGAGATGCCTGACGGTAGAGGAGGTATCGGCATTAGATGCTCAGACAACGCCGATGGTGGTGGTGGAGACTTCCGACGACATACCGCTGGTGTTGGGTGATCATAATGAGATGGTGGAGTTCAGGAACTTGATGAGGGGTGGATCTTCTCTATCCAGGGGTAGCCAGAATATGCTGATGAGGTGTGACGACGAGGGTTTGACTCCATCGAACTTTGCATACTAACCCCTTTGCTGATCTTGTGTTGGATGAGGAAGATGGGGAGTGCTCGGAGGATGAAATTTTCATTCCTGAGGTCTGTGGGCAGATTGGGTTGGACGAGATTTTGTTGGGAGAGGTGTTACAGGATGTTCAGATGGACAATAGGATGGGAAACCCTATTCCACTGAATTTCTTTTATCCAAGCTCAAGTGTCAGACTGGGTATCCATAAGGTGGAAGAGATTAAAAAAATAGTGGGGATTGAGTGTATAGGTTACGAAGAGCAGTTCATGGTGTTGCTTACAGCTATTGAAGTGGTGCACCAACAAAAAAAGAAAAGGGGATCAAAGAAACTGCGGGAGCTTAATAGATTGAAATGGTCGATGAACTCGGACGGTAGTCCCAGCAGGGGAAGGTCGAAAGGGAAGGGGCTGGCTTTTCCCCAATGAATCCTAAAATTGTGTTGTGGAATATCCGTGGACTCAACGAGGTTAACAAGAGACTTTGGATTAGGCACTTACGTCATGAGTGGAAGACAGACATAGTGTGTTTACAGGAGACGAAGTTGAAGATGATTAATAGGAAAATTATTCAAAGTTTATGGAGTGGTACTCATGTGGATTAGGTGTTTATGGCCTCTAATGGGGCGTCAGGAGGGATAGCGGTGATGTGGGATAGGCGAGTGGTGGAAAAAATGGAGGAGTTTATTGGGCTGTACACGATAGCACGGTAGCATGCTCGTTCAAATGTGTGTTGGATAACTTTTTGTGGGCTTTTGCAGGTGTTTACGGGCCTAATGTAGATTCTGATAGAAGGTTATTGTGGGAAGAATTAATAGGGGTGTATAGTTGGTGGGACCTCCCATAGTATATTGGAGGAGATTTCAATGTTAGATTCCCAAGTGAAAGCTCCAGAAATAGAAGAGTGAGGCTCGCAATGTTGGAGTTTTCGGAATGCATCTTTGACTTGAAGCTGGTGGATTTGTCACTCGCAGGGGGTTCTGCCACTTGGTTAGATAACCAGACTTGGTCCATGTTGGTCTGGTTCAGAGTGGGAAAGCATTTTGCAAAAGCGTTTGGAACGCTTATCTTCGGATCATTGACCCATTTTGCTTGATTGTGGAGGTTTAAGTAGTGGCCGACGGTGTTTCAAATTTGAGAATATGTAGTTGAAAACGGAAGGGTTTGTGGATAGGGTCAAACAGTGGTGGTCCTCTTACCAGTTCCATGGTACCCCTAGCTTCATTTTTGCAAATAAATTGAAAGCTTTAAAAAAAGACTTGAAGTTGTGGAATCTGCAGTCTTTTTGGAAATAAATCAAGTTGATGGAGATTTAGGAGTTAGAGAGGTTGCAAGAGGGGCTTCCACTTACACAGGAAGAACAAGTGCAGAAGACATCGCTGGTTGCAGATCTTGAGAGGATGGTTTTACTAGAATAAATGTCATGGTGTAAAAAATCAAGAGCTTTGTGGTTAAAGGAAGAGGACCGAAGTACAAAGTTTATTCATAGAATTGCAAATTCTCATAGAAGAAATAACAACATAGAGGTGTTGAATATTGATGGGGCAAAATGTAGAGAAGATGAGGTAATTCACAATTATGTCGTTGATTTCTTTGAGAAGCTTTTAACTGAGTAGGTGGGTTGACAGCCTACACTTGATGAACTTGTCTTTGATAATATTGAGCCGAGTGATGTGGTTTGGATGGAGAGGGCTTTGATGAGGTAGTGAGGAAAATGGTCAAAGACAAGGCACCCGGTCCTGATGGGTTCTCTATGGGATTCTTCCAAGAATGTTGGGTTGTGGATAAGGAAGACCTAATGAAGGTGTTCTAGGAGCTTTTCACTGTTGGGAAATTTGAGAAAAGTCTTAACATCACTTTTCTTGCTTTAATTCCAAAAAAGGTGGGGGCTGTGGAGATTACGGAGTTTAGGCCTATTAGCCAAGTGAATGGGGTCTACAAGATAAACAGACTTAGCGAGGTAATAGGGAAGATTATATCACTAAACCCCAAAATGCTTTTGTAAAAGGTAGGCAGATTCTTGATGCGGTTCTTATTGTCAATGAATGCCTTGACAATTGACTGAAGGCTAGAACCATAGGGATCATGTGCAAGTTATATATGGAGAAGGCGTATGATCACGTTAACTGGGAATTTCTTCTTTATCTACTTGAGAGATGTGGTTTTGGGAAAAGGTGGAGGAAATGGATCCGTTGGTGCATATCTACGGTGAGATTCTCTGTGTTAATAAATGGCACTCCAGAGGGCTTCTTTCAGAGTTCATGCGGTTTGAGATAAGGGGATCCGTTATCACCTTTGTTTTTCGTTATTGTTATGGAGGCTCTAAGCAGGATGATCTTGGCTTTGGTGGCTAATGGTATCGTAGATGGTTTTCCGATTGGAACCCTGGATAGGGGGATCATTAATATTTCTCATCTATTGTTTGCAGATGATACACTTATTGTGAGGCCGATCAATTAGGTGCGAGCCTTGAAGTCATTGCTAATATGTTTTGAAGCAGCTTTTGATTTGAAAGTGAACTTTGATAAATCAGAGATGGTGCTGATTGGAGGTGTTCCTAATATCCGCCAACTAGCTAGAACACTGGGTTGCAAGATAGTTTCTTTTCCTATGACTTATTTGGGACTACCGTTGGGGAGTGCATTGATGGCGTCATCTGTTTGGAATACGGTGATCGAGAATATAGAAAGGAGACTGGTAGGGGTTGAAAAGAATGTACTTGTCGAAAGGAGGTAGGACTACTTTAGTCAAGAGTACACTTTCTAACCTACCAACTTATTTCTTATCTTTATTCCCTATACTAGCAAGTGTGGCGGCCCGTATCGAGAAGTTACAAAGAGATTTCTTGTGGAGATATATCAAGGAACCAGCAGCTCTTTGGAAAACGATGATTGAAAGCCAATATGGAAGTCTATGGGGGGGATGGTGAACTAGAGAAGTTAGAGGGGCTTATGGAGTGGGTTTGTGGAATCACATAAGAAGAGGGTGGGGGGTTTTTAACTGACACTCTAGGCTTCTGGTGGGTGTTGGAAACAGGATTAGATTCTGGAGAGATGTTTGGTGTGGTAATAGTGCCTTACAAGATTTATTCCCTTCACTTTTCTAGATTGCAAGTGCCAAAGATGTAACTATGGTGGAAGTTTTGGGGATCTCGGGAGGGCGGATCCATTGGAATATTAACTTCAGTAGGGCGGCACAAGGTTGGGAAATAAGTAGTTTTGTAGATTTTTATAGTTTAATATACTCCACGAGATTGAATATTCAGCAGGATTACGGTATGTGGTGGATACCTGCAGGGAAAGGTGTTTTTTCTACCAGTTCTTTTTATAAGGCTCTCACACAAGAGCCCGATACATAGTTTCCTTGGAGAAGGCTTTGGAGACACAAGGCACCCCCTAAAACTTCATTTTTTGTATGGACATCTTCTTTAGGTAAGATTCTCATCGTTGCCAACCTGAGGAAAATGAGGGTAATCATAGTAGATTGGCGTTGCATGTGTAAAAGAGGGGGTTAGTCGGTGGACCAACTTCTTTTACATTGTGAGATACCAAGGGAACTCTGGAATGAGGTGTTTAGTAGACTAGATTTAGCATGGGTTATGCCGGAGACAGTGTTGGTAGCATTGGCATGTTGGACATCTATACGAGGCATGCAGCAGATCAAAGCGGTTTGGAAGATGATTCCCTCATGCATCATGTAGTGTTTGTGGCAGGAGCGTAACGAGCAGACGTTCGAGGACAAGGAGAGATCGATGGAGGAGCTAAAAGTTTCATTTTTTAGATCTCTATGTACTTGGGCCATTGCTGTGGACTTTAATGGCATGGACCTATATGATTTCCTTGCTTCTAATGCGCATACTTAGCTAGGGCATTTTGCCCATTCTTGTAATGGCATTTTGCCCTTTTTTGTTATTACTAAAATCTGTTTTTACTAAGAGACAATAGCATTTATACTAGCACGCATGAACTTAGATAGCTTAATTCAACCTCCAATCTTAGTCTAGGAAATTTGTAGTCTTCAATATAGCCGCCCAAGCATCAAACGTGAAATGAATTGCCCATCTGCACGGCATCACTTTTTCTATTGCAGTAGCTTTAGTCTTTTTTTGATGTCATAAACGTAGATGTGATTGACAGACTGCTTCCTTCCACCCTCCGTCATTTGTTAAGCACGCTTTGATCTGGTATTGATGGTAAAGCACAACAGAATATTTTATAATGGGGTTGAAGGGCTGGGGTAGTTTCCCTACTTCCGATGGCACATGGTGCAATTAAAAGTTCAGAGGGTGGATGATGTGATATGTGTAAGAGTTGTGGCTATAATATGTTTTATTGTTGAATATAAATTGGTTTCTGGTTAGGAATGATTCTGTGGACCTTTTTATAACTAGGAAGCAAAAATTTCCAGATATGAGTGCGCCATATCCTACAATGTTAACTTTGTCAAACATTTCTTGTTATATTCTGTGTTTGCTAGATTTCCAATTGCCATTTTGATCCGTTTTGGTATGGCCGGTTGATGTTTCAATCTTGTTTTTTAGTCTTGTGGAGCTGGTTGAGGTTTAGAGAAGTAGAGCTAGATCAATTTGCATGATTTATCTGTCCTATGTGCGTAGTTTCTTTATATTCGTTTTGAATATATACTCAAGTGCTTAGATGCTTCTCATGTATTCTTTGCTGCGTTCTTTTGTTTGTCTTATTGCTTGTTTCTTGGGTGCCAGATCTATATTTTCTTCCCTGACGAACAAAAGGTTGGTGTAAAGACAATGAAGACTTATTCCCAGCGCATGAAGTCGGAGAATGTTTTCAGGGCAATCTTGGTGGTTCAACAAAATTTGACTCCCTTTGCTCGGAGCTCTATAAGTGAGATTTCAACGAAATTCCACCTTGAGGTTTTCCAGGTGAAAGTGCTTGCTTTGATGATGTTTTAACGACAGAACTGCAGCTGACAATTTTTTACTAGCATCTTGCATATATGTTGTTTTCTTACTCAAGGAGTTTTGGTATTCATAAACTTGTTTTCTTACTCAAGGCATCTCTATTATCATAAAACTTGTTCTCTTACTCGAGGCATCTCCAAAGGTCCTTTGCGGTCCTGATCATTTATATACTTAATTGAACATGGCAAGCTTACTAATTTGATTGCTCTTATAACTTGATTGTTGAAGAAATTTTGGCCAAACATAGGCCATAGTCTTCATTGTCATATTTTCTTTTATTTTACACTGATCCATTATCAGCATCATTGTTATTACTAATCTGAAGAGGTGGCTTTATTCTAAAAGTGAGTATGTTTAGAGATCTTCATGACACATGAACTGTTGCTTTTTATATCTGTGAGGTGATTGAGGTGTTACTTGGTGGCATTCGATTTGCTTGCTACCTGTGGCACATTTCCAAGCTTGGTGTAAATATTCCTCTGATTCTTATTAAATTATTGCCTTACTATGCAGTGATGCTAATTGCATCTGCAATCATTGGCATTCATCCTGAACTTAGTGGAAGATAGTTTGCTAATAAGCCTCTTTATACAGGAGGCAGAGTTGTTGATAAACATTAAAGAGCATGTTCTTGTTCCTGAGCATCAGGTGCTTACAAATGAGGAGAAGAAAACGTTGCTGGAGAGATACACTGTGAAAGAAACACAGGTCAGTATATGTTGGCATTGCATTTATAAGTTGCAGATATTTGGAAATGATGGGTGTATCATTATTAGCATCTAACTCTTGTTTGTTTGACATGGTTATTATTGCATAAAATTAGTTTTTGAGCATCAATTTTGTGCTAGAAATTGGTTAGTCTGCAACCATATTAGTTTGAAATACAGTATTGCTTTGGAATCCTAGGATCAGAACAGAGGCAATTATTTTAAATTGAAGTTTTGGTTTTTGGTTCTCTGGGCATGAAAGTTCCTACCAAGTCAGATTCACTCTGGCTGTTTGCATTGTTCTCTATGCATGGTACCACTGGGTATGATCAATCTCTATACCCAAAATGTAGAAATCTCCCGAAGTCTACTCCAAGAAGTAAACGTAACAAAACCAAGTTTTGAACTAGTATCTCCAAGTTATGAACTAGTATCTAGGACGGACGATTTGATGTGTGTATTTTGAGGCATGTTGACAGTACATATGCATGGTTTTTGGTTAAAGGCTACTTGTGGATCCTGTTAGCAAAACTTTAGCTCTAATCTATTACAATTACTAATGCAAGCAAGCAAACATTCTTGGGGAAAGATTGGTGAATTCCTTGAGAAACACATTGGGATTGGGATATCTGTCTTATGAAAATGTGTAATGCTGTTTCTGTTGCAAATCTTATCACATTCTGATATTTGTGATCTATGTTATGCCTGGATTGAATTAAGCTGCCTCGTATGCAAGTGACTGATCCCGTTGCGAGATATTATGGGCTGAAGCGGGGACAAGTTGTGAAGATTATCCGACCAAGTGAAACAGCTGGTCGATATGTCACTTACCGATATGTTGTGTAAATATTTTTGACAACTTGGCAACTGCTTAGGAAAGAGTTTGAAACTGTACTCTGAGTTGACACTACTAATCTTTGCCTTAGTTAAAATGGCTGGATCAACTAACTTGATAGTGTTTTAACGGAGGTTTACTAGACAACTCCTGAATTCATCTCCCACGGTAGTGCATCCAATTGTGTGCTCTATGTGGTGGGTAGTATGTAATGCAGTTAGTATTTTCTAGCATCTTAAATTATGCTTGTTTTTTATTTTTTTTTTCCAATTTTATTATTTATATTATCATTATTATTTGTGTTAAATTTATAAAGTCGGAAGGAAATTAGGGGGAAAAAAATCTCGTTTATTCCGAAAGTATAATAATGGAAGTTGTGGGGCTTGTGGCAAGTCGTGTGTGATGTGGGAACTTTTGGTAATTTTTGTTGCGTGCTTTTGAGGCTCGGTTTATCACAAATTCTTTAGCACACTGCCATTCTCTTTTTAGACGCATGGGAACGGGTGGATTAGGATCTCTTGTAATTGTAAGGAAATTTTACTAAGTGGATTTACTGTTTCTTTATTTTCGCATATGAAATGAGATGAGATGATTTGAGATAAAAGTTGAAAGTTGAATAAAATATTGTTAGAATATATATTTTAATATTATTTTTATTTTAAGATTTGAAAAAGTTAAATTTTTTATTTTATTTTGTATGAGATTTTGAAAAAGTTGTCATGATGATTAGATAAGATAAAATGAGAATGGTTGTGAAAATAAATAGACCACAATGAGATTGGATGAGAATAGTTGTAATGATTAAAGAAATCTATTAATTGTTTCCAATATAATTTATAAATGATAATCATATATTTAGATTTTAATGTAACAAAGGTTGATGTGTCAAATTTTGTGTCATGATTAAACATATTCAAATACTAGAGACTAAGATTGACATTTTATTGGGAGCTAATTTACTTGCCATGACGCTTCAAATATTGTAACTTTACAGCGCGGGTCCAAATATATGGCCATTGCCTTAGAAAGCAATAAGCAGCTACGAACAAAAGAATTTATTTTTTACCATTAATAAATAATTTATGGATACAAATATCGGAATCGGAAGTATAAGTTACAGGTAAATATCGGCGCAGAATCGGAGTTGGAAATCGGAATCGGTTAAAAAACAGCTTCGACTCCTACTAAAAAATAAAAAAAGCTCCGGCAATGCAGAGTCGGCACTTTTTGCGCGACCTAAAGAAATTTGCATTTTACCATTAATTAGGTTTTTTCTTCCCACTTCATCATATTTTCACTCTCTCTCTCTCTCTCTCTCCCCGTTTCCTTGCTTGTCCCTGTGCGGGTGTTCCGTCGGAGGATTCTTCTACACCCGAAATATGAAGCTGAAGCAACTAGAAGGCCTCCTTGGTGAGCTTCAACAGTTCTCCAACCCAAAGGTCTCTCTCTCTCTCTGAAACACGAACAGAGCGCTGTATCTGAATCTCTTACGATAATCCCTTGTGAATTTCCCCGCTGTAGGTGGAGCTGGAGCAATACCCTACTGGACCTCACATTGCCTCTCGCATGCTCTTCACTGTATCACTGTCTCCCCTCTCTTCGCCTTTTCCCTTTTAACTGTTCTAAAAATGTCAATAGCTCAGTGTTCCTTCGATATCTTTCTCTACTTTGCTTCAAACTCTGCGTCTAACAATTCCTTGTTCTTTTTCTAATCTGGGTCTTTGTCGATTGGCAAAAGTAACTTTCAAGTTCTAAAATAGAAATTGAAGGAAAAAACTGATTTTCATAAGCATTTTTTTGTTGTATAATTCAATATGGCTCCACCTTGTTATCGTAGTTTCTGCCTTTTATTTTTTCTTTGGCTTGTAAAATGATTGAAACATATCAGGCCGAGAATTCTTTTGAGGATGTGAGCAACAAGGTAGTGGCTGATTTCGGTTGTGGCTGTGGTACATTAGGTGCTGCAGCAGCTCTCTTGGGTGCGGAGTGAGTGGCCTTAGCCCTTCTTTTTGTTTTTCCCTTCTTCAATTTTGGTTGCTGAGGTTTTGCTGTGATTTAAGGAATTCATTCATAAATGAATATTACATAGCCAATATTTTTGGTTGGATTTTCTCATCCTTTTTAACAATTCCTTATAAAAAAAACCTTTTTAACCATTCCTTATAAAAAAACCCTTTTTAACCATTTGGTTATCTCTCTAAAGTATCTTGGGCTGTATATTCTATTAATCAAGGCCCCATTTGCTCTTTTGTTACCACCAGAATGAGACATTGTTTCACGGTTGTCTTCACAATCCACTTAAGTTGAATGAAATTCAAAATCATAGGGAACGTTGACACTATTAAAATTGATGCAAATGCTATTGGTCTTCCGGATGATGGTTTTTGCATTTGTGTAGATTTGTACTGCTCTTAACTTCGTTTGCTTTGAATAGACATGTTATGGGCATCGACATCGATTCACAATCTCTTGAATTAGCATCACTAAATGCAGAGGATCTTGAGGTATCGTCATTTTCTTGTTTTTGATTGGCTGTGATGTTAATAGGTTTTGTTTTCTTGACGTGTTTCTTCATGGAATAGGGAGATGCAAGAATGGAAAGGGCTCAGCCCACTATTTTGTTTTATTTATAGCTGTTTATCTTCAAATCAGTCTTTTCGTTGTGTCTCTACATCTGTAACCGCTTATCAATGAGATTATGAACTCCTTAATTAGATATGTTTTGCACTAGTGGTTATTCAACTAATGGATTGTTGCTTCGATAATGTTTTTAACCTGCAGCTGGACATTAATTTTATTCAGTCCGACATCAAGAACTTAGGATGGAGAGGTAACAATTTTCTGAACAGAAAATTGAAGCTAAATGTGATGGTTAGCACTTATAATTTGCTAAAATTCTTCCTGCAGGATGCAACAATAATGGAGTGAAATATATTCTTTTCTATTTTTATGTAAATTCAGTTGGCATTTGCTCTTGCTGGAAACAACTAGTTTCCATAGTTTGAAGTCTAGTAGGTTTGCAACAAAATAGTTTCAGTCACCTAGAGTGCCTTTGTTTTATTTATAGTTTGCAACGCCACATAGTATTTCTTTGGATTCCATATAGAATTCCATGATTTCAGGTATTAGGAACTGGTCCTGTAGAGCTTTTGCTATAATCTTTTGCCTGCAGAAACATTGCTGGACTAGTTTGGGAGAGAAAAGTGTGGCCTGTCATAGGTGGCACCATGCATGGTTTATTTTTCTACTAGAGTTCAGGATGGAGACGTGTTGAGACTTGTTTTTATGTTCTCAAGAGGCTCTGTAGGTAGTTATTTATTGGCTGGGTTATGCACTGGAAAGCTAGTGTTTCTCTCTCTCTCTCTCTCTCTCTCTCTCT
>QEOT01004013.1:36607-60607 GCA_003123785.1 Pterocarya stenoptera
CCTGCATCTGACTCTTTTAGAAAAGAACTACTACAACTGAACCTCAAAACCCCATAATCAACTGTATAATCAGTCCCCTAAACGTCTCTATGAAACTATTTTAGACCATATAATGTGAATCAGGTATTATTTAGTGGCATCACTTCTCTTTTGTCATTGCAGCATATCAAAAGGGTAGCCTTGCGGGACTTAAATGCTGGCAGTGCTGAGGTTTTATGTGAGGTGGGTGAAGATGGCTTTGTTTAGTGATAACTGGATGATGTTTCCACTAATTATGTTGCAAATTCTTATAACCTTATTTTCTACCAAACCATTTTATACTACGAATACATTTTATTACTGTATATCATTCTTTGTCATGCCAGTGTGATGGGTTAGAATGAGTTGGTGCGGATGTGATATTTTTGTTATGTTTTCTTTCTTTCAGCTCCGGTTTGATGTACCACAGCTATACAAATTTCATAAGAAAAAGGAAGTAGACATTGCTGTCGATCTCTGGCGATTTGTGCCCAAAGTTAATCAAGGAAAGGGCACCTAGCATCACATCAAATCAGGCACAAGTTAGATCATAGCGAATGAATATGTATGTAACATAGATCCTGCAATGTGTCAATTTTATCCTCCCAATTTTATTTTCTTTAGATGCTTGTATTGTGAAACAAATGAAATAAAATCATTTATGGTTTTATATCCCTCGGCTCCTAAGTTTGTTAGAGATTGTATAGCTTCTCTATACCAAATCTATACTGTCCCAATATTCAAAATTAATTTAGTAGTTTTTCTAAAACGGCTATGCTCAAGTTTACCACTCGCTACTCAGACCTTTCTTCTCTAAGTTTAATTGAGACAGATCATCTCAGGGAAGAGGTTTATTCAAACCAAGTATCATTACATGTATAAAGAAGATTCTAATTTGTGGGGAACAAGATTTTGGGCTATAATGGCCTTCATTCTTGAGTTCTGCTTTTAACGGCTTTAGCTATTTATGAGTTGTTGGTATTTTTATGATAATATGTTTAGTATGTCAATAAAAAAGCTTGCAAGTAGAAGTTTTTCTAGCATTATATCCTGCATTTTCTCTAAACCTCCACAGGAAAGTTTTACAAATTAAAGTTACATTATCAAAGTATAATAATTCTTTAAATGAGTCCACAGAATTCTATATGCAGCTTTCATGCTGCAGAGAATACATTAGAAAAATCACTCATCTAATCTCAAAATATAAATGCCTAAAGTAGCTTTGATAACATAACATACAACACATTGGTTGTTGCCTGCTGCATATGTAAACTGATTTCAGGAAAAAAAAAGAATTAGATCACTCTCATCTTAAATTAGATCACCCTCATCCAACCTCCATATCCTTGTAGCTGCCACCAAACCATGTTCCATGGGCTTCCTCACATCTTTGCTTCATGCTGAAATAGGTGTGTTTTTATCCCTCTGATGCTTAAGTTCCTGTTTTTGCATTTTCGACTGTTTCCCCAAGGGTGAACAGGACAAACCTCAACTTTAATGTTCTCCCCAATTGCAGCTACAGATTGTTTTTACCAAGTCCTTCAGCAAAGTGCTGTCATTCTTAATGAAAGGCTACTCTAAAAGAGCCATCTCTCCAAGCCTCTTTGAGATCCTCCCCTCGACAATTCTCTCTTAATGTTCTTGGGTTTTCATAAGATGTCCTCTCTCTTCATCTATCTCAAGCTCTTTTTCCTTGATCACATGAATGCTCTCAGGAATATCCTCAATGGATACGAATTGCATAAGTGGGCTGGTCACAACTTGCATTGCCAGATCATCAACCAGCTCCTTGAAATTCTCACACCCACAATTATCACTCCTATGCAGGAATCATGAATGTGGGGGCATGCCTCGTTTACTTTTACAAAACTTGTCATCTCATTTCATTTAATAATTATAATTTTTTTAAATTTTCACACAAAATAAAATAAACAATTCAATTTTTTTAAATTAAAAAAAAATAATAATAAAAAAATATTCTAATAATTTTTTATTTAACTTTCAACTATTATTTCAATTCATCTCATCTAATCTAATTCTCTCTTCAGCGAAAAGCCAGCTGGATTTCGTGTCAGTAGTTGAAAGACTCTTCTTTCTAAGGTACACCTGTGCCTTCTCAAGATCCCCTCCAGTTTCAAAAAGAGCTTTCTTGCAGTCCATCATCCCTGCTCCAGTTTCTTCTCGTAGCTGTGTTGGTGGCCTGCCATAGGAAATAGAACGAATTTAACATTCGTAAGGTATATAAGAAAATGTCCACCTTCTTTTTCAAGTGAACTCTGAAAAAGAAACAATATATATTTGTTGGGCCATTAAGCTACTTCAAGAAGGACGAATTTCCATTTTGTGAAAAGAAACATGCATGCTGATGTAAACTGGGAAAAGTGAATAAAAAGTTTCGTCACACCAGATAAATTTTAACAAAATTAAATGCTGACCCATAAAGATCTATATAACTGAGGAACTTTCGAGGATCGTGAACAGCATTGATTGCTCCAGATATTTTATTAAACATTTGCTGAAACTATGAATGAGAACTCATGCGAGAATTATTTGGTTCCTTTTCAATAATGGTAGTCTTGTGCCATAGCATTGGCGATCTTCAACTCATAAAACATCAACTTCTTTGCACTGTGCCATGTTTTGGTTCAAAATTTTTCCTTGTAGTAGTTTATCTAATTTTCTTCTGGAGCATCTTCTCTAACGAGATACTGCACTTGAGGGCATGCAGCCACTTGCATGGCTAGTTCATCAGCCAACTCCTTAAAAATGTCACCTCGGGAAAATCTGTCTCCCAGTTCACCTCTACCAAGACACCAATCCTGCCATCATGGATATATGACCCTACCTTCCTTCAGTAGTGGCTCTGCTTGCTTTCTCTTCTGCACTTGCTAAGCCTTTCTTTCTAAGGAACTCATGGCTTTAACAACGTCCCGTCCAGACTTTGAGAGATCTTTCTTGAAATCCATCATTCCAGCTCCTGTTTCTTCACTCAGTTGCTTGACAAGAGTTGGTGATACACTGATATAGCAGCTACAGTCCATCTATAAATAGAAGTTAATAGTGGAAAAGACAACCGAACGGTAAGAGATTGCTACTCATGCTATGTGAATCATCTATCAAGATAAAATATACCACTGACACCATTGATCCTCAGTTTTGCTAATGCCTAAAACTTTCATTAGTCAAAAGAGTGTCTATCCAAGATCTCGTCCATCCTCATTTCGTGGTCTAAAATATCCTTTTTAGGAATGGGAATGCGATTCAGTATCATATGATTAATCATGATGCCACACTCAGACTCAGTTTTGCTTTGGTTTACTTTTTATTGCTGGTTTTCAGCAGCTCTCTCCAATATCTGCCTCTCATCCAAATATGCAGCAGTATCCTTATTCTTATGGAAGGCCAGCACAAAAGGGTTTGTTGCAACATGGACAGAACCTTGACAAAATCTTGAGCTTCGTTTCATCTCCTCTCTTCTGGTTGGTCTTTGAAGCATTTCTTTTGGCAGCTCCAGCAGCTCCAGCCTAATATCACTGCTGGCAATTAGAGCAACTTACCTTTGCTGCAGGTTACTAATATCATTACTTTGACGCATGGTGAGAGAAATCCGTCCGTTCTCCATGTTTGCTTGAACTAGTCTCACCTTCACCTCTTTCCCAACAGAGACAGTACTTCCAACATCCTTAACATAGTAATCACACAACCCGGAAACAGAACCAGGCCATTGGTGAAAGCTCCAAAATCAACAAAAGCAGCAAATGGCTGGATCTATTAAAGCTGCACCAGGAACCAGTTCCTCATTCTTCATAGGTGGCATCTCACTTTCCTAACAGGTCTTGGACGTTTGGACTTAGTTGGAGTAAGACTGGGTCTGATTCATTGGAGGACTTTTCGCTAATTGCAACTGTATTGGGAGGAACTTTTGATGCTATGTCACACTCCGGGCTTATATCGAAGGAAGGGCCCATGGATCACATCGTAACGTGTTTCGTGAATTCCATTTTATAGTTTGTTTTACTGTTTTTGTTGGACTTCTAATTGTAATCCGTAATAGGCTTGAACATAAGAGTAGTCTTATTTGAGTATCTCGTTATGATGTTATTAGTATGGGCCCATATAGGGGATAGCTTTGGGAATACTTCATACTATATGTACTTGAGCCAAGAGCCTAGTAGGAATGATATAGGATTTTCTCTCATTTTCCCTCTCTTTTTCTTGGAGGAGCTCTCCTCAAAGAGAGCAAATCAATGTTATCTTATTTCAGTCCTTGAGGTGTGTTACAAGTGGTATTTATAGCTAATCTTTCCTTGGCATCGGCTTATCAGCCCATGGAAATGGAAAAAATTATCGCATCTTTACTCAACATCAAGGAGCTAGTTGAATAATCACAACAACGTTATGAAGTGATTTTATAGATATTCAAAGATGCCAAGAATAGCTTTGAAGATTTCAAGAATAACTTCAATCAAGAATCGACAAACCTAGAACATCAACTCTATGCTCTGCAAGAAGACGAGAAATACATAGTAAGGATGGAAGAAAAATAAGTAGTTGAGCCTGATCAAATTACTCTTTCTTCTGTTCCTTAATCCCTTACAAATCGGAAGTTATTTTGTCAACGCTCAGATCTCCGTTCTCAACTTCCATTTCCTTCCCTTGCCCTCAGATTTTTTACTCTCTCTTTCTTTTTCTTTTTGTCAGCCATCCCTAGCAGTAACTACATATTGGCCATCAAGGGAGAAGGCCTAGCCATCAGTATCCCTCCTAAGCCTTCTCCACCTACCGAAGGCAGCACTGCTCCTTGAGAACCACAACAACTAACAGCTATACAAATCCTTATAGAAACCCCAACCAGGAAGACCATTACCTTTGAGATTGAGTCCCCCGATACCATAGAGAAAGTGAAGCTTTAGATCCAAGATAGGGAGGTAAACCTGCCCAACCAACAATGCATCATCTCTTTATGCGACGACCTCCTAAGCCTCGGCGCCCAGCTCCTTCCTTCAGCATACAAGCACAACAACTCCAAATCCAATAGCTGTGTAATGGAGGAGAGCAACAAGGACGTGGCGGACACTGATGTCGGGAAAGGGAATGCGGACGATGCAGGAGAGGAGGGCAAGATAGTTGAGTTTGATATCGAGCTAGAGGGTGCGACGATGGAGCCTAATGATGATCCTTCGCAGAAGACAGAAGATCCATCAGTCGAGGTCACTGAGGAGAGCTGTGATGCTGCACAGACTGATCAGGCCAAAGCAAGACCAAAATTCTCCAGCTCTTTTGTAATTCATCGCCTAACGCATAGGCTGAGACCACAAAAACCAATACAACTCCCCTTTTTGAGCAAATCATCACATACCGTGCCGTTGAGCTCAATCCAGAACAAGAATATTACCGAGATAGTGGCTCAAAGGGTGACACCAAAGGTACCAGTTCTTTTCTTCTTTTTGGAAATTGCTTTTGACATGGATTGTATTGCTCTTCTCAGACTTGTTGTCATGGGAGGCTCTCCACAAGATTTGAGAGGATTGTATGGAGGATCTGATGTTGCCTTTGCGCTTCACATGAAAGAGGCAGTAATTGAGCCCTAGTTGTTTGTGAAAATGTTAATGAATGATGGATGTGGTAGTTCAGGTGATTTTTGGTCCATTTTAATATGTGGAAAAAACTTGTTTGAGGGTGAAATTCTTACATTCTTGTCAATGTCGCCAATAGTGGTAGGGGTAAAATTTCTTGTAGAATGTAATAATAGTAGTGCTCTCCATGGTTTGAAATCTTCTTTCAGAATTATTGATGGTTTGAGGAGGGTATTTTACACTTAGAAGCAAGATATCTTACTTCTCTATTCAAACAACAGTTGGCTGTATGTGGGGAGAAGTTTTTGAGTCTGATTTATGACCACTTGGAAAAGACTTTGATACCATTGCTTTTATCTATAAATACCCCCAAGTTGATACTTCAAGTTGCTCCTAAAGAGGGGATATTGAGGGGACTCCAGGAAAGTGAGAACCTAGAATTTAAAATTTCAGAGAATTTATTTTTCTAACCAAATAGAAACGTTAGTTATGGGGACTATGTATACAAGATAAGGGCTAAGGAAATGATAAATTATGCTCTTGGGTTCTTGACACTAGGAAACATGAGGGTTAATGTAATATCAGAAGCTTTCAAGGCTCAAGATTCACAGTGAGAGCGATTGAGGTTTTTTCCTTCCAAGGGAGTTGATGTTAACTCACAAGGCGATGATGATACTCCTCTAATTTGGACTACTGGTTAAGGAAGAAAAGTGGTAGCTGGGTCATTGGAAACCTTAGAGTTGTTAGTGTAGGAAAGTGCTAAAATGGATTAGGCATTGGTGGAGCAAGCCCTTTGCATATTGTTGTCGATAATGGGAGTTTAGAGACCTGCCTCCTTGAGGAGAACTTTTGGGTTAAAAATCAGAAAACTTGGCTCTCTCAAATATCAATTCATTGGCCTTTTGATAGAGGAAAAGGACTTGAGAGAAATCATTGGGGGAATAAAACTTGGGATAATGTTTTTCATCCCTTTAGTTTTGATTTTTATCTTAACAAGATTCTTCATGAGGATGACGATGAGACCATTTATCTCCCAAACCCAATGACTGAAATTGGTGCACCTGTTGAACCACGCCAAATAATTTGTGGAACACACCCAGAGGCAGTTGTTGGGCATTACTTGTTGAACTCAAGAAATGCCTTGTGTTCGCTTGAAGTTGCTAGAAGAACTGTTGCTATCCCTGTTGTTGAGGGATCTCATGCACCGTTACTAAAGGTGTCATTGACGAAGGATGCTGTTGGTTAGCTTAGGGAAATTGAAAGTAAGAAGTTAGTCTCTACTACAAAGGGAGGATTGAAGCATTATGGCACCTTGTGGGCAATGTGCTTTGAAGGAGGAGGGTTTGTCACACTCCGGGCTTATATCGAAGGAAGGGCCTATGGACCACATTGTAATGTGTTTCGTGAATTCCATTTTAAAGTTTGTTTTACTGTTTTTGTTGGACTTCTAATTTTAATTCGTAATGGGCTTGAGCATAAGACTAGTCTTATTTGAGTATCTCATTATGATGTTATTAGTATGGGCCCATATAGGGGATAGATTTGGGAATACTTCATATTATATGTACTTGAGCCAAGAGCCTAGTAGGATTATTCTGGAATGATATTCTGATTTTCTTTGTCTTTCTTTATCTTTTTTCTCATTTTTCCTCTCATTTTCTTGGAGGAGTTTCCCTCGAAGAGAGCAAATCAGTGTTATCTTATTTTAGCCATTGAGGTGTTTTACATGCTAGACTAGAATCTTCGTCTGCAATGAGTGAATCTAGTTTCTCCACCACCGCATTAGTTCCCTTGACTTATATTTTATTGATTTTGTATATATATGATGCAAAGAACATCCCATTATATGTTGGGTCAACAATGTAATGGAATGTGATAAAGGTAGCAGATACTTCTAGGTGGATGGTGTAAGTTTAGTGCACTTTCCTTGACAAACTAAATTGTATAAGCAATATTATTTTTTCCTTGTTGTAAATGCAATTCTAGAAAATGAGGGAAACGTTGCTTATTGAACATGGCATTATTGGCGTCACATTGCATTGAAATACAAAAGTCCAGTATTAGGTTGCATCTAGGATAAGTTATTCATCCCTTGATTCTCTTGCATAAGGCATCTAAAAGTTGCATAAGGCATCTAAAAGACATAGATAAGGGTGTAACTGGTCCGGTTTAGTTTGGTTTTTGACATATTTTAGAACCGAAACGGTTCAGAGAATTGGAGAACCAATACTCGACTGATTCATAGTCGAAATCGAAACTTTCAGTTTTACTAGTTTGGTCCTGTTTTTCCCATCTTTGTCTTAGGCTTTTATCCATAAGTTTTGTTATTTATGGTTTTTATAATTTTCTCAACACTAATTTTAATTGTTAGAATTTAGTATTTATTATTAATAATTACTAATTCATTATTATTTAATTATACTAGTATCTAACTTATTAATAAGATTAACTTATTAGTTATTAGTGAGATTAACTTACTATAGTATAATTAGTGAGATTAACTTATTATACTAATCTTATTTCTATACTAAACTACTGGTAAGTAGTGTAGTGGTGTTTAATTTATTTCCATACTATAGTGTCTAATTTCATATTATTATATTAGTGTCTAACTCATTTATATAGTTGATTATATATGTTAAAAATAATATGATTTATTTATATTATAGTATACCCATATTATTTTATAATAATTAACATATACTAGTATAGTATTGAATTTAACTATACTACTTTAGTCTATATTGTCAGTGGGATATGTGCTGGCCAGACAACATACGACTTCCCTTCTTTAGGTGTACATATATGACATGTATTTATAGCTGTATAGACCTTTTAATTAGTCATAGTTTCCTTATTTAGACAAATCTTGTAATTAGTTATAGTTTCCTTATTTAGACAGATTCTATTGTTGTAAATGACTTGATTCTAGCCTTGTAATGTGCACGACAGTGCCTTTATAATGAAAAGAAATCCTCACAAATGAGGTATTCAATCTAGTTGACATGGTATCAGAGCCATCACTTAGAAATCCTCTCGGTTCTTTCCCGCAGGATTTTTTTTTTTTTTGGTGGGTGATAGTTTTGACACTATCGGCACTTTCTATGAGGTTTTTGGTTGTCGCTGGGCTAGGATCTCATCGATCTCGTTTTTTTTGGTTGTTGGCATTTTATATGAAGATTTTTGGTTGTTGACATCCTTCTGTTGGTTGTGATTCTATCGGCATCCTTTGTTTAGCTTTCTGGTGGTTGGCACACATCTGGTGGCTCAGTTTGCAGGTGCTAGGCTTCTATCAGCACATTCTGTGGTGATTGGGCAGGTACTCTTCTTAGCTGGATTTGTATTTTTTTTTCTTTTATGGGCATCATGTCTTCAAACTGCTCTGCTGTGAAATTCACAGGTAAGAACTATCATGCTTGGAAATTTCATTTTGGCTTATTAGTTATGGGGAAAGAGTTATAGGGTCATATAAATGGTAGTGATCCCCCTCCTACTAAGCTTCCTAAGTTGGCTCAGTGGAAGATCAAAGATGCTAGGGTGATGACATGGATTTTAGGATCTATTGATCCTCTTATTGTTCTTAATCTGCTAAATCTATATGGGAGTGCTTAAAGAAAGTGTATAATTAGGACAATTCTGCCCAACGTTTTCAAACTTCACCAGTTACACTCAGGGTGATCTCTCTATTCAAGATTATTTTTCTAGGTTTCATAATCTCTGGGGAGAATTTACTGACATGATTTATGTCAAGGTATCATAAGACTCTCTCTTTGTTGTGCAGGAAGTTCATGAACAAAGCAAGCGATATCAGTTCTCAATGAAGTTACGGCCTGAATTTGAGGCCACTTGCTCCAATTTGATGAATTGTGATTCGTTACCTTCTTTGGATGTTTGTTTTAGGGAGTTACTTCATGAGAAACAACGTTTTGCCACATAAGCCACTTACTAGCAAGACAAAATGATACGAAATGCAGTTGCTTATGCTACTCAAGGGGAAAGGCAAGGGAAAAGACATGCGAAAAGTTCAATGTTTCAGCTGTAAGGATCATGACCATATTGTTGCTCAATGTGCATGGAAATCTTGCAACTACTGTAAAAAGCTGGGACATATTATCAATAATATCCTATTCGTCCTCAGAATCGTTAGGCTAATGCTTATTTGGCTACTGTAGGCCCTTCTTCTTTCGCTAATTCTGCTATTGCTGGTGATGCACTTACTTTTACTCCTGAGATGGTCCAGCAGATGATTATTTCAGCCTTTTTTGCCTTAGGGCTCCAAGGTAACAACTCACTACCATCCTTATCTTGGCTTGTTGATTCTAGTGCATCTAATCACATGACTAGTTCTTCCACTACTCTTAGCAATGTTCGGACTTATAATGAATCGTCACATATTCAAATTGTTAATGGTAGTTGGTTACCTATTCATGCTATTGGTGATATTAATTCCACAACTAGATATGTTTTTGTATCTCCTGAGCTTTCTACTAGTTTCATATCAAGGACAGTTGGTTGATAACAACTATGATGTTCATTTTTCTCATGATGGTTGTCTTGTGCAGGATTAGGTGTCAGGGAAGATACTCTCGAAGGGGCCTAAAGTTGGACGATTGTTTCCTATGCATTTCTCCATTCTTGCTGTTATTTCTTTAACTTGTACAACTGTAAACAATAAGGGTTAAGTATGGCACAAACGGTAGGGTCATCCTAACTTTGTTGTTTTATCTCATTTAGTAAACTCTAGTTTGTTGGGCAATAAAGATAAATTTTATCTCAATTTTCTTTTGATTGCTCCACATGCAAATCAGGTAAAAATAAGTCTCTTTCATTTCCTTCTCATGGTAGTCATACTGAATGTTGTTTTGATTTGATTCATAGTGATGTGTGGGAAATTTTTCTTGTTATTTCACATGTGAATTATAAATACTTTATCACTTTCATTGATTATTATACCAAGTATACCTGGATTTATTTTCTTTGTTCTAAATCTGAGGTTTTCTCTATCTTTGAACAATTCATTGCCTTTGTTGAGACTAAATTTTTTCCAGGGATCAAAATTTTAAGGTATGATTCAAGAGGCGAATATATGTCTTATGAGTTTCATAATTTTTTCTAACAAAATGAAATTGTTTCTCAACGTTCTTATTCTTATACACCTCAGCAAAATGGTATTGCTGAATGTAAGAATAGACATTTGTTGGATATTGTTTGTACGTTGTTGCTTCAAACTTCTGTTCTGCCTAAATTCTGGGTTGAGGCCTTTCTACGATAGTTTATTTAGTTAATAGATTGCCTTCCAGTGTCTTAAATCTTGCAACTCCTTACTTTCGTCTTTATAATCAACATTCTAGTTATCTTGATATGCATCTTTCTGGTTGTATTTTTTTTGTTCATTTGCCATCCCATGAACGTCATAAATTATCTGCTCAATTTGTTAAGTGTGCCTTTATGGGTTATAGTGTTTCAGACAAAGTCTATGTCTGCTATGATCCATGCTCTAACAGATTTCATATTTCTCGTCATGTTTTTTTTCTTATCCCTTTTTCCCAAACTCCACCTCCCCCTCCTCTATGTCATCCATATTTCCAGAAACTGTTTCCAACACATGTGAAACCAATTTTGCATTCACTCCCACCTGAATCTCCTGCACCACAATGATGTTTTTATCGTCCCCCTCTGTTTCAGTGTTACTTTGCCCTTCCTTTTGTGTTTCTATGTTTTGGTTACCATCTTCCTCCTGTGTTTTCAATACCTAACTTCTCTTCTGTTTCTCCCCTTTTCTCTTTTTCCTCTCCCCTTCATTTTTCCCTTCAGCTCTCTAATGACAGGTTTTAGCATTGTGCCCTTGGACATTACATCTATAGCAATACGCCGGGAGGGTCTCATACTTTATCTCCACATACAAACTGGACGACTTATAGGGAATTCCAATCCAGATCCCTTGAAGTGGTTCCTTCGCTGCATCCATTTCCACACACACATGAGTCCCATCAGTTCGAGTCACACACTTCGTGGTATTATCTATCTTCCGATAGGGGCAATAATATTTTTCAAGAAAGATTCATGGTAAAAGTTCGAAGGTTAGCCCGGAAGGACTACCCAAACTGGACCGAGAGATGGCTCCCTATCTTCACTATAAAGTTTGGATGCCATTGAAATCCTCAATAAGGCACTCTATTTATTTCGGTAGCTTCCCTAGACAGAGCCTTTAAAAAGTTAGCCTCATTTGAAAGATGAATGAAAACATTCCGAGGTTTGAGCATTGATGAAACCACTGGTTGTGACCCTAATCCCCAACGACTTCGAATGAATGAACTGATTGTATCTAGCATTAGATGTTGCCTCATGAACTTCAAAACCATGGAAAATTTGAATGGCTTTGTAGAACGCTCAATCTCCTCTTTTGAAAAAATGACACAAATTTCTCCATCAATAAGCTTTGGAGATTTTATCGGAATAACGACCTCCGGGAGGGGTTGGGGTAACTGCGCAACCATATCTGCAAAGGTTTGTAGTCATCCTGCCATCTCTTGAGGGCCCGACTGGCCCATGGCGGTGGCCATGTAGGCTTAACGCCACACAAGAGGTTAAAAACCTAGCAGAGCTCAAAAGGGTAAAAATGTGATACTAAGTTCCAATGGTTATATTATTTAACTATAAAGCACGAAAATTCTCCTGACAGTTTTATTCACTTCAATACAAATTTCTTTGTGGAATCATTTTTTTTTTTATTTTATTTGGAAGATCATTTTTTTCTACAAAATGACATTTCTCAATTTTGATTTTGATGAAAAATTTGAGATATCGAGGCAACTTTTTATGGTGGAAGAAGGATCAATCTCACATGATTGTCCTAAACAATCATGCAGATTTCTTAGATGTGATCATTGTAAGTGCACCAAAAAGTTTTTTGCGACCATTTTGCTGATCCGCCAATCTATCCTCACAAATAATTTTGAAGGAGGTTTTGAATGAGTTGCGTTCATATCCAATCTACAGTGGAAGCCCATGAAGCTTATTTTGTCCTAAGTAAAGATGGATTTGAAAGGTTTGATTTTTATTCCTTTCAAAATATTACAGCTACTTTTAGGGTGCTTGTATATGGTGTTACAACTAATTTTATGAATAAATACTTAAATATTGGGGGGACTACTACATTAAAAAGTCTAAAATTGTTTGAATAATACATAAGAAAACTTAACAATGACGACTTTTCTAGATTGCTCACAGTTGGTGAGAAATGTGGATTTCCAGATATGTTAGGGAGCATCGATTGCATGCATTGGAAGTGAAAAACTTGTCCTACTTCTTGGCATGATATGTAGTCTAGTCATATCCACAAACCAACAATCGTTTTAGAAGCAGTGGCTTGGTAAGATCTTTGAATTTGGCATGCTTTTCTAGTTTACCTAAGTCTCATAATAACATAAATATGCTAGATACATCATTTATATTTTCTAAACTCGCTCAATGACTCTGGATGTCAACTACACAACTAATGGTCATAACTATGCAATGGGATACTTCCTCGTTGATGGCACATATATGCAATGAGTAACATTTGTTAAAACCATATTGGCTCTCCAAGGAAACAAGAAAAAAGACTTTGCTGCAACCCAAGAGTCAGCGAGGATTGATGTGGAACGTACTTTTGGTGTGCTTCAAGCATGATTTGCAATATCATGGACTTGTGTGATTTTTTCACATTCAAACGTTCAACGATATTATGATGACATGTATAATTTTACATAATATGATTATTAAATATGACAGGATTAGCAATGGATTTGAAGACGTTGAATATGAACAACTCAATGAAAGCCCACATGAGTAAGTGTCACCCAATCCTAAAACTGAGTTTAGTGAGTTCATTCAATGCCATCATGATATTAGAGATAGAAAAATCTATTGTCAACTCCAGACAGACCTCATCAACTACTTATGATGACTATATAGTGAAGTATAAGATTTTATCATATATGATTGTATTAATGTTTTATTTTTTTTCTTTGTACTATCATTTCTTTATCTATTTTTAGAAGAATGTGTAACCATTTCTCTCGTGCAAAGAATACAGTATTTATTTATTTTTTATTTACTCAAATCGTGCAATGACATTTTTTATGATTATTCAAAACAATAACCCTAGTTTGCTTATATTTTTCTTTGTTCCATCATTAA
This sequence comes from Pterocarya stenoptera, assembly GCA_003123785.1. NCBI lineage: Eukaryota > Viridiplantae > Streptophyta > Magnoliopsida > Fagales > Juglandaceae > Pterocarya > Pterocarya stenoptera. The sequence continues at coordinate 50,383 of QEOT01004013.1, forward strand.
GAACCTCATATGTCTAATACAAATGAATCCTAAAATATCAAATAAAATGTATGGTTCAAAATCTCAAATAAAAGTTACTCCACAAGAAAAACAAGCCAACAAACAAAATGTATGATTTAAAATACATCATAAGAATTAACCCAAAATATACTAGTTTCTCTTAGTATAACTTGCAAGGATTTTCAGTTGTTGTTGAAGATAGTATTCTTGTAGCAGTGGAGACATGACACTTGTATTAGTCGTCATAATACTTTATTCTTCTTTCTTTTCTTCATTATATAGTTTCTCTTACTCAACAAACACCTTCTTTTGTCGAAGATGCAATTCGTCTTGCCTAAGATAAAACATCTTATTGTCATGATCACGTGCTTCTTCAAAAAGTTTTATTTTATTCTTTATATCTTTCTTCATCTCATTTAGTATCATGAGATAAGGAAAATTAGTTCTTTCTTTTATCTTTCATTTCTCTTTCTTAGCTTTACAACCAATTGGTCAATCTAAATTTGTAGATGTTGCATGCAAATCCTCATCTTCACTTAAATTTACTGAATTAGAGTTAAAGTATTTGAACTTGGTTGCAACTTTTTCTTTGACTTTACTATTTTCATATGTTCCACCCATTTTGGATGGAATCTCACCATGCATCAAGAATGATCGAAGTGGAAAGTTTTCTTCTCTAATTGTTGGAACATGAACTTCACTTTGCCAATCTAAAAAATTTCAAAACTTTTACAAAAATGACACTTAATACTATTTTGTCCATTCTCATGAACCTCAATTCCTTGAGGAGGCCCATTTTGCCTTGGTGGTTCTGTCCTTTTGCTCTTTTTAGGCTTCATCCATTTCTTTTTGGCTGCTTGACTTACAAGGTAAACTGAATGATTCTCTTGTTGCTAAGCCTTGCCTCTTCTTGAACAAACATAGTGGCTAATTCATTCACATTCCACTTATATATTCTTAATAGTGTTGTTAAAAATAATAAATAATCATTAAGTAGTAAGCAACAACTTCACTTTTGGGTAAAATTTACAACATACCATTAAAGATGCATCAATATTTAAAGATAATCAAAGATACATACTAATTAAAGATGCATCAATAATCATTATGTTTACTTCTCTTTCATCTAGTAAAAATAATTAAAGATGCATCAATAATCCAGTAGGCCCGTTACCTTTGGGTATCCATGCCAACTCTCAATTAAAGATGTATGCTAATTATTCTTCTTTGATTTATTAATCACTTAAAATGTGGCACACCTCTGGGCCAATCCAAAATAATTTAAGCAATTAAAAAACCGTTTAAAAGTTTGGAATTCAATTATCGTACTTGAGATATTGGTATTAAGATTAAAAAAAAAACCGGCTTCAGATCTATGAATCCTTCTAGTTGGGTCACTTTGGTGATAACCATGCCTTACCATAAAATGGATTTCAAGTTGAACAACGACGTCGCAAAACAAAATCGATTAGCAAAAATATTCATGTATATATATATCCTTCACACATAAAATAAAAGAATCAACATCAAAGAAGCTAAAACATCATACTTTATTCAAAGTCATGTAAGTAATAATTTCACAATCAAAGAAATTGTAAATGAAATAAATCACCAATGTTTTTACTCAATGAGAATATTATATTGTAGACACCTCAAGGCTCAAACATATAACATGTTCTAGAACTCAAGTATTAGAGTCTTATACAAATACATGCTGTTTTTTCATAATGCAAAAGGTAGTCATGCTTCATGTTGGTAAATGGCCAAAGAAAAGAATAAAATAGATAAGCTTAATTTTCTATAAAACATAAAAGGCCATATATTCACCGAAAATTGACAAGCACCAAATCAGTAATAACTAAATAGCAAACCTGATTACTAGTCTCATACCGTTTTCTAAATTGTGCAATGACCTTTTTAATGATTATTCAAAATGATAACCTTAGTTTGTTTATATTTTTCTTTGTTCCATCATTAATTAAGAACCAGCTCGTATGTCTAACATAAATGAATCCTAAAACATCAAATAAAATGTTTGGTTCAAAATCTAAAAAAAAAGTTACTCCACAAGAAAAACAAGCCAACAAACAATATGTATGATTCAAAATACATCATGAGAATTAACCCAAAATATATTCCAAAATATACTAGTTTCTCTTAGAATGACTTGCAAGGATTTTCAATTGTTGAAAATAGTATTGTTGTAGCATTGGAGGCATGGCACTTATATTAGTCATCATAATATTTTATTATTCTTTCTTTTCTTCATTCTACACTCTCTCCTACTCAACAAGCACATTCTTTAGTTGAAGACGCAATTCGTCTTGCCTAAGATAAAGCATCTTATTGTCATGATCATGTACTTCTTCAAAAAGTTTTATTTTATTATTTATATCTTTCTTCATCTCATTTAGTATCATGAGAGAATGAAAATCAGTTCTTTCTTTTTTCTTTCGTTTCTCTTTCTCAACTTTATCACCAATTGGTCGATCCAAATTTGTAAATGTTGCATGCAAATCCTCATCTTCACCTAAATGTACTGAATTAGAGTTGAAGTATTTGAACTTGGTTGTGAGGTTTTTTTTTTACTTAACTATTTCCATATGTTCCACCCACTTTGGGTGGAATCTCACCACCACTACAACAAATAGTGCTTTTTCTCAAGAGTGACAATCGTGGGAAAAAGTATAGCTTTAGTGGAAAAAACTTTTTTCCCACCAATTTGTTCCGTGGTAGGCTCGTGACATATAACTGGTGAAGAAATAGTCTTTTTCCACCAAACCACAAGTTCATGGAAAAAGCCTTCTTTTTTCCACCGACATCTGCGGCGGTTAAAACATTTTTTCTTCGTGGCAAATATGGTCTCAAGTGGGAAATAATATCATTTTCCATGAGAAGAGGTTGTGGCAAAAAGTGTTTACCCATGACTTCTCATCGTGGAAAAAGTTGTCTTCCGTATTTTTGATAAAATACTGTCGTGGGAAATATATATTTTCCACAAAGTATTCCGTGGAAATAATTATTTAGGAAGAAAGACTATCGTGGGAAATAATTACTTCTGGCAAAAAAAAGTATTTGCCACGAGTTGTATTCGCGGCAAATGCTAAGAGATTTTAGAAAAAAAATTTGTAAAATAAAAAAAGTGGACTAAGCCAAAAAGAATTATAACAAATAGTCTAATATAGGCTAAAATAAATATATCCAAACCTTGGAGATCCAAATTCACGCTTATAATAATTTTTAAAAAAACATATAAAATTGTGCTAGCATTCACAAGAAAAACTTCTAATGAGAACCTAAGAGAGAAACTGCACATACAATTTATACACATACACCACACAACCACAAAATTTTATAAATTACAATTCATGGCTCCGCAAAACCACAACCATACAATCCATTCAAGCTTTATAAGATCAACATACAATCCATTCAAAGCACTCATTTGTTTTTACAAGCTTCATCCATACCCAATACATTTAATATACATGAATTTGTCTATTAAACCAACATCATCATCATCATCATTCTTTACAAACTCACTACAACTTGATCTTTTTGTAAGAACTTAAAGAGAAAAGAACTAAAACTATAGTTTAATCAATCCACACTAAAGCTAGTGAAAGAATGGGAATAACCCCACAAATAATAAACTCCAACTTTATTCTTTATAATTTATTCTAGTGCCAACCAGACATGATTAAAAAAATCATATAGATAGCAAAAACGCATTAGATAACTAGCTAGTCAAGCTAGTTAGTCTACACATTATATAGTCTATAGAGAGCATTTTTACAACATGTAGATAGTCTACACATTATGAACCAAAACCTAGTCAAGCTATAAACTCTTACAAGTGCATGTAGTAAATACATATTCATGGGCGCTTCTACCCTTTCCTGCAACCAAATAAGAAGGCACCAAAATAAAACCACATCAGTCAACACTTAAAAGAAAAATTCAAAAACCTTAAAGACTAACCCAATTAAAATGGCACAAATAAATGCGATAATAGTTAGTTAGTTCAAAAACCTTTAACAGACCAATGACAGATTATAACTAACCCAAACAACTACATTTAATTAAAATTTGTTTATAATTAAACTACCTTTAATTTAATTAATCAATGAAAAAATGCATAAGTTTCCTAAACTAAGCCCCATCACACAATCCATTGTTCATGCATAGCACACTCAACATAATCAAATCTGTCCAATTCTTGGACTTCAAGTTCCTCATGTAAATTCAATTCCATAAACCATTGCATTTAAGTAAAATCTAACATATTTGCCGCCCATACACATACTCAATTTATCAATTATAAAACTTACTAACGTATTTGCTGCCCATCTACATCAATCCAACACAATTATAAGCTTCATTCATGGCTCAAATCAATTCCAACCCAGTATAAAACAACTTGCCTATGTCCAAGCATTCAAATACAAGATCATTTAATCAAGTGTGCTTATTAATCTAAGAGATAGGGAAATAGAGGTTATACCAAAACTCTAGGGGCTAAGAATGTCTTGGATAGTTGGTGGTGAAGCTGCCCAGAGGCTTGATAAAGGAAAAGTAGCTGCAAGAACAAGAATAGGCTATCGCCCAACCAACAAACCAAAAACATACAGCATGCTTGCTGCCCAGAGGAAATTTAATTCATTTATCACTTGAGCCCAACCTAAATCCATCACACAATCTATTGTTCATGCATAATACACTCAACATATTCAAACCTGTCAAATTCTTGGCCTCATGGTCCTCAAATAAATTCCAATCTACAAACCATTGTACTTAAGTAAAATCTAACCAACTCTTCAACTAAATCAATATACACATATAAATTAATCATATGAACCATTCTATGAAGTCACTGCACATCCCACTCATAGTTAGTAATCAACATCTTTTGTTTTAATTGCTTGATCTTAAAAGTTGTACTTTTTACTAGAGAAAACAAAGAAATATGTGATTAATGTGTTCTATAGTAAGGACTGACAATTTCATATGCTTGAGCCCTAAATTTTTCTGACTTTAAATTACATGGACGACCCACTTAATTCCCCAATCCGAGTTTCAAGTTCAGATAGCAATCAAACTCAACCAGTCCAAATTAGACTAGAATAAGGAGCAGGATTACTCTGCCAAAATCCCGTTCTACATATCTGCTCTGTTTGTTTTGAGCAAATAGCATGGAAATTAGCTATTGATACCGATGAGGATGAATAAAAGGCGAATATGGTGGGATCCTTCGTCTGGAAAAGACAGAAGCCCCTTAATTCCAACACAAGCAGTGCAAGATAAAATTAATCGAGCTATCATGCATTATGAATAATAAAAAATCACTCCATCATGCTCCAATTCGGTAGCTGTCATTTATAATCGAGCTATCATGCATTATGAATAACAAAAAATGCAGAATTGACTAGTTCTCACGAGTGGCTGCCTTCAAACTGTTCCATGAGTCTCCAATTTCAAGCAAAATCTGAGCTTTTTGTTCATGTAAAACTGCAAGTTCAGGCATGAAAGTAAGAGCAGCCTCCCATTTTCTCAGTGCCTCCCGGTATTTCCCATCCTCCAAGGCAAAAAAAATGCTATGAGAGTTAAGCCATGAATTCGTGTAGCATAACACAAATAGCAACAGGCAAAAGAATTAAATTAACACGAGAATCATGGTAAACGTTTCAATATCATTCGAAAACGGGGGACAATTGATCACCAGCCGTGGGAGAGTGGATTTCCAAAAAACCCCAATCAGAATTTAATATAGAGAACCCATTACCCGAAAGGATACTCAACACAAGTAAAACCCATTTCTATCAAGATTGGGGCTTTTTTTCTTTAATTAGCTAACTGGGTATATTTTCATCACTAAAATTGAGAACTAATTACATATCTAAAACCAAGATCTAGAAAATCACAATAAAAGAGGGGGATTTAAAGTTTTGGGTAGCACCTCGGCGAGCTTATTTCCCTGCGTCTGAAAGGACTGGGCAAGTTGCTTGGCTTCCGATGAATTAGAGGCATCGAGAGAAGCTAATCCCTCACTACCGTTCTCCTTTTTTTTAAGTTGTATATTGCTGTTGTTATTAGCTTCGTTGTCTTCCTGATGATGCTCAAAAGGGAGGTTTGGGAAGTTTGATTCGGCGTCCGCTGGAGGGGAGGAGAAGGAGGTGGCCGGCGAGGTGGGGTCGTTGCCGACAGGCTGTGCGCGGCAGCTTGGGTTGTGCACGGCGGAGGCTTGAGGGAAAAGAGGGATTGGGGAGAGAGAGGGGCGAGAGGGGGGGGAGGGGGGAGACGGCTGGAGGGAAAATAGCAAAGGGAAACGGGTTTAAATTGTAATATCTTTTTGGGCGACTAAATATTGCCACAAAAGTTAAAAAGCTCGTGGCAAAAGCTTATAACCCACTAGAGAAAAAATATTTCTGGCAAGATTATTTGCGGCAACAACATTTCGCCGGAAAAAGTTAATAACCTTGTCGCGAAAATTATTAACCCACGAAAGGAAGGTGTAGTTGGTAAGTTTATTTTCGGCGAGTTTTTATCGCCGCAAAAAGAATTTATTTTGTCGCAAAAATTGTTTTTCCCATAGCGTTTTACTGGCTGATGTCATTCCATGGTAAAAGGCTTCTCTTTTTTTCCACGAGCAGGTTTCGTGACATCAGCACATTATTTTTCACGGTGGTATGTCGTGGAAAAAGAATTCATGGGAAAAGCCTATATTTGTTGTAGTGCACGCACCAAGAATGATCGAAGTGGAAAGTTTTCTTCTCTAATTGTAGATGTATGAAATTCACTTTGGCAATCTAAAAAATTTCAAATATAATTAGAACCTTATTAGCATTGGACAAAATAGTACAAAAAAACTAATGAAAATATATAATGAGAAGATACATTGTCTTGCTCATTAGAACCACTTTGATGCATTCCTTCAACTTGTGCCAAGTGACCACAAAACATATTTACCACTTGTTGAATCGTTGACCACCAATTCATTAAAGATGTGTTGTTACGTGTAGAATCAAATTCCCTTTTTCCTTTAAAGTCTTTTTGAATTATTTTGCATAAAATCATGTACTTTTGATGTTGTCTTTGCACTGCATCTAAGGAAATTTTGAACTATCCCTCCACAAACATCAAATCTTTCTCCACACTAAAATTTGTACCTTGTTCTGATTTTTGTCCAATAGGTTCAACCTTAATAATCTGAACTTGGGGGTGGAGACACTTGGTATTCATTTATATTTTTAGATTCCATAAAATAAGTTATCATTATTTAGAATATTTGTGAAGTAGACATCTTGGTGAGTTCTTGAATCCATTCCTATTAGAAATGTGAAGTAGGCAAGTGGACATCAAACAAAACCTATATACATATGCTAATTACTTTGACCCTTAACTACAGCAATTATAATGGACATCTAACTAAGGGAAATCCAGATTAGTAAATTGACCAAAATTGCAAAAGAATAGAGTCTTCATGGTGTTACTTTAGCATCTCTGTGTATTCTGTTTGAAAGAAAAAAGAATAGAATAGAAAATATATAATAAGATTGTGTGTTCCATTAGAAGCTCTTTTATAAATTTATAGCTATCAATCCAAGCCAAAATCATTTAGTTTTCTTCTTTGTACAACTCTTCAATGAGATTATATACGTGGCCTTTTTTTGTGAAGTAATTGAGCCAAACAGAACAAATTTTAACTAGCCTAGACCCATCACCAAAGTTTTAGGAGAACTTTTTTTTTTCTTAGTATCGGTAGATAAGCAACTAAGATCAGATGGTAGTGCATGTTTGTATTCATCACAAAGCTGCAGAATTCAGGAGAACCTAATTCTAACATCTCAATTTTTTTGTTCATTTCCCACATTCTCATTACAACCAAATACTTCCAAAAAAGAAATACCCTTCTCCACCTAAAATTTCATCAGCCCAGCAAATAAAAGAAGAGGAAGAAGAAGAATAAAACCTTTTTCTAATTACCAAATCAGTTTTCATATTACCCAACCTCATTGAACGAGAAGTAATTGAACTATTAAGCAGGCAAGTCAAAAAATGAAAAATAATAAAATGAATTCACTTGAAGCACAAAGAAAGATGAAAATTGATTTCAATCTGTACAAGAGAGAAAGATAGGACTCAGAGGTTGGAAATGGTGGAAGTCTCTTTTTCAACTCACAAATTGCACTTGAATGGACCACAAAGATGAGAGTGAGAAGAGCGGGAGAACATGACGGGGGAGAAAACTCTTGGAACCAAAATTGAGTAATATTTTTATAAGAAATATTTAGATAGCTTGTTGAATTTGTAGACCAAATTTGACCAGCCAAAGTCGCTCATGCAAAAAATACTGTACATATAACCAGCTCACTATTTGTTACGTTTTGGATAGAATGGCCAAACTTTGGCCATAGTTTAACTATAGCTAGTTCTTATTAATTTCTCAATTCTTTCTTTGGGTAAATGACCCAAATGTCTGTATCACAAGATAGAAGAATTTTCATCGATCAGGTTAAGTTTAGTTCCAACATTATGAGGTAGGGTTAGAAGACTTTCAACAAAACGACAATTGAGATTTCATTTGTACAAACAATCGCATAAATCTCTAGAACCAATAGGAGATGTATTTTTAATAAACTAAACTTTCTGTTATGAAATGTAATGGAATAGCCTTCAAGATCAAGTTGAGACAAAGAGACCAAATTATGAAAAATAGAAGGAATATAAAGTGTCTGAAACAAATCTAAGTAACATTGAGTATCTAAAAATAAATGAAAAAGTCACAATAGCAACAATTGGAACTTTGAATCCATTTCCAATGACTATTAAGTTTTCATATAGCTTTATGGTCTAGATTGTAAGAAATCCTTGCATTGAATTAGAAATATGAACAGTGAAACCTGAGTCTATCGACCAAGTGTTGGGAGGAACTTCAATAAGATTAGATTCAAGATATATGCAAGCTAAAGGCTTGCCTACATTTCGTTTCGAACCATGCCATGCGTTTGTGGCAATCTTTCTGAAGATGCCCAAACCTTTTACAGAAATGACAGTTAATATTATTTTGTCCATTCTCGTGAACCTCAATTCCTTGAGGAGGCCCATGTTGCCTTGGTGGTTCTGCCGTTTTACTCTTTTTTAGGTTTCATCTATTTCTTTTTGGCTCCTTGACTTACAAGGTAAACTAAATGATTCTCTTGTTGTTTAAGCCTTGCCTCTTCTTGAACAAGCATACTGGCTAATTCATTCACATTCTACTTATCCTTAATAGTGTTGTAATGAACTTGAGATGACCCATACTGAGGAGGCAAGGAAATCAAAATGCGTACAAGGAAAGACTCATCCACGTTCATCCCAAGAGCCTTTAATTTAGCAGCTAAAATTTGACATTTCAAGGATATGCTCATGCATCCCACACACACCATCAAATTTAATGGTGGTAAGTTTTGCCATCAATGCTCTAAAAAGAGACTTATCTGCTGAATGGAAATGTTCTTCCATAGTTTTAAAGAATTCCTTAGCAGTGTCACATGATTTAGGAAGCGTTGACTTCATATTGTTCGCTATACTTATTTGCATAACATAATGCTCAATCTGTTTGATCTCTCCCAAAAGTGATATAAAACCTTTTTATCAGCACTGCTTGAATCGGTATGTAATAGAAAGTGGTTTCTCAATCTAGAGTGACAGATCAAGATTCAGGATACCAAAGTGAAATTGGACTTGTTCAGACCAGTCTGTGAAATTTATTCTATTAAGGATCATAATAGATGGAGCATGCGAATTAATTGAAACAAGAACTGAAGCTGCAATAAAAATAAATGCTCACTACATTAATGTTTTGAGTTGTTAAAAAAAATCATTAAGTAATACTGTAGCAACTTCACTTTTGGGTAAAAGTTACTGCATACTATTAAAGATGCATCAATAATTAAAGATAATTAAAGATGCATCAATAATCGTTATGTTTACTTCTCTTTCACCTAGTAAAAATAATTAAAGATTTATCAATAATCTAGTAGATCCGTTACCTTTGGGTATCTGATGCCAACTCTCAATTAAAGATGCATGCTAATTATTCTACTTTGATTTATTAATCACTTAAAATGTGGCATGCCTCTTGGCCAATCCAAAATAATTTAAGCAATTAAAAGACCATTTAAAAGTTTGGAATTCCATTATCGTACTTGAGATATTGGTATTAAGATTAAAAAAAAAAAAAAAA
>QEOT01004013.1:71567-97828 GCA_003123785.1 Pterocarya stenoptera
AGAGAGAGAGAGAGAGAGAGAGAGAGAGAGAGAGAGAGAGAGAGAGAGAGAGAGAGAGCATAAAATCTAAGTATATAAAACATTAAAATCTAAACACAATCTGATCCAGCGATGCAATAATTAGTAGGGGGCAAACAGCTTTAAAAGGGCACTGGAGATCTCTGATTTCTCAACAGCTTCTTGGCAGAAAGTTTTTCAGCAGAAGAAAGTTTGGGATTTGCAAACTGTGATTCTCTGTCTCTCTCTCTCTCTCTCTCTCTCTCTCTCTCTCTCTCTCATAGCAGGAAAAGAGATGGGCAGTGGTTATTTTGGAGAGCCAAACTTGGGAAATGAAAGAGGCGGATCTTCTTCAAGGAAAGGCAAGAAGAATAATTCAGACAAGCCAAAGCAGCCACAGAGAGGTCTTGGAGTTGCTCAATTAGAGAAGATCAGATTACAAGGTCAAATGGGCTGTGCATACCATCCAACCCTTCATGGGCCATATCCCACAAATTTCAACAATGTAATCTTTTAACTTTCTTTCTACGTCTCACTGCTTTGACTGCTGTGGTTCGTTCTGTGATCGAAGTTTGTTGGGTTTTACAATATTCTTATGGAGTTTTTGTGTGTCAATAACCATATAGTTAATATGCAGGAGGATATGAGAGCGCAATATTCATCAATACCATCATCGTCTTTGTCTTACTCATCGTCTTCGTCTTCTTCGTCAGCGTCTTATGGTTTCCAATACCCCAACATCATGGTATGTCGGCTAGTTCTTGCTTTTCATCACTCCGGCAGATGTGGTCTTACGTTTTACAAATACAACTTCAGTTTTGTTTTTAATTTGTTGATGGATGATCATCTTGTGTGCTGTGAGCGTAAAATATTTATATCTTTGACCTGATTCCTCTTTCACCATCTAGTACATGTGCTCGTGGGTTCTGCATTGATGTTTATCATAGTCGTGTTCATCATACATACAGAATCATCACCATCACATCATGCTTTTTGATTGACATATTTTCTGATTATCAACAATTCCAACGAATCTTCTATTTCAATTTGACATAATTAATTCCTTCTGCATATGGAAAAGTCTATAGAAATCATCCGTTTTGTTGCAATGTTTTTTACAGCTTGCTTCTTGTCACAAACCCTAAATATATATTTTCTACCGAGTATAACCAAATGTTGTCCTACATTATCCTCACCATCAATATCATCATCTGCAAGAATGTAATAATTTTTTAAAAACATAATAATTTGGGATAGATTGACTCAAACCCATATCTAATTTTATGGGTTTAAATCGTGCAAGAAGTATTGCAAGGAGAAGGAAGTTTATTAGATTTTATAATATTCTATGTATATCCAATGTCTTTTGGGGTTTCCAATTAATCTGCTAAATTCTTGTCATTACAGATGGGACCAGGAGAATATGAAAGAACAAATATCAGATATGGTGATTCCCATCCTACTACTACAGCAAGGTAATCCAACAATTGAATTTTCGTAATTAATACTTATAAGCAAATTCAGCCACTTACGCTCAACTAGATTAATTGAGTTGCTTATTCTTGGAATTTATTCCGGTTTATGCTGCGTTTCTTATCCATACGTGAAATCCCTTGCAGATGGGACCCCAGCAATGCCAGTAGTACCTTAGAGGCTCAACATTTTGCACAGCCAAGCATGACTAGACACCTTCTAAATCTACATCTAGAGGTTGTTAATTATACATCCAGTTTTTTCCATTGAGTTCTGTACAAATATTTAATCTATGGTACTCGATTGCTCCTATAATATTATTGATATACCTCTTATAAATGCTCATGATTGATTATCTTACAGGACGCGCAGGATAAAAACAGCAAGAAACCTAGGAGTAATTCTGTGGGTTCAAGCAGTCAGAATTCTGAATCAAGTGACAATCAGGAAGTAGATTTGGAGCTCAGACTGTCACTTTAATTGATCAGCCATTGTTGTTTGCCTCTCAATCGCAAGGGTTCTAAATGCTAATCAAATGGCAAATTGTTCACAAAGTTGGAAGGCAATGAACTTGTTAATGGAACTACGTACATGATTTGGTACAAGACAATGAAAATTTTCTTCTTGTTCATCAACTGTCAAGAAATGAGAATTCCATTATTATATATTAATATTCTCTCTACTTTTTTTTTCTTCCCTGATGAGCATCTCATGATCTCTATTTCTTGTTTACATACAAGACTGCATATAACTGTAGTAATGTTAAGGCTTTCTGACCTTTAACATTGTACTTTTACCAGATTCAATGGACTGTTTACTTGCTCCTACAGTTCAATAGTAAAATTAACTTTATTAAAGAAGATCATAAAAAGGGGTCAAGAACAAACATGACAAGAGGAAACTGATAAATCTTCAAAGTTTCTCATCTATGGTAAAAGCGAAGGGCGGCAGCTTTGGATGGATCTGCAAATTTGTCATATATGAATGGATTTTAGAGCCTTTATGTGAAATTCTCCTCATATATAAGATAACTTTCGCTATATATGAAGATGCAACTAATTGCCTTAGGAAATGGCAAATTTATGCTCCATCCCCAACTCGAGCTATTGACAAAAGAATAGGTTAATACAAATCATGTGCAGTTAAGTAGTTCTGCAACTAGCTAGTATTAGAAACCCTAACTTTCTAGTTTCAAAAATATTGAAAATCAGTACTACTCCATTAATGAACAGATGGGCTAATCTTAGCGATCGAGCGGCATCTTACTTCCACCTACATATAATTTGCCTAAATATATAGTCCAAGAGATTTTAATCTACATGATATCACGAATTCTTTTAAGCATGATGAACTTAATAATTAAGATTCTTTGAAACTGAGTCTTCCTTTCTACTAGACATGAGGAATATAGATACATCACGGCCTAGCGCCACTACAAGAAAAACATATATTTGTGACTATTTTTTTGTAATGAAAATGATTATTTACGATGAAAAAGACTCATTTTAATTGAAAATAATTATTTCGCTATAAATAATTAGTAAACACTTTTATTGTAGCACACAAGCTTTCATAAAAGGAATCTTGCCCGTAGATTTCATTTTGGCAGTACTCGGAAATATATCTTTCTCCTTGATTCCTAATTAGTGGTATGTATGGAACGTCATCGAGTTTTATTGGACTAGCTACCTTTGGGGTCAACCAGGACTGGTGATTTATATGTGTGAATCTTGGACACGTGACCAAGATTACAAGTCTTGTTTCTCAAAAGTGAGTCAACAAAAGATGCTGGACAATTCAAATTATACCGATTCCTTTTACATAAATACTCATGATAGCTAGCCAGGCACAAAAATGATCTAGTACTGTAGATGCAACAGTAAATTTGATCGATGCCTTGCCGGCCTGAAAAAATACCGAACACGTGCATGCATGCCTCGGAATGGTGTGGCTCATAAACATTTTTTCCGGAAACATGTCTAAAGATCAAATCATGTCATATATATTATACGTTACGTTTTATGCAAATATTTGGAGCATGCAGACATATATTGATAATGGCATTTATCACATGTTTCTATGACTCATGCAGATCGAAGCGAGCAGTACTACTCATCATGATCTCCTTGTCTCTCTTCTTTAACCAGTTGAAAAATGATATGAAAACATGGCCCCAGTCAAACACTTTAGGACTGTTCTTTTTAGGGTTTTCTTTTTAAAATTAGTGGCCCCATGCAGCTAGAGGCCGGGGATCAGTAATACTGAGAGAGATCAGAGTCGAAAGATTCATCAATTAGCTAGCTAGCTAGGCGCTAGCTATAGGTTATATAGAGTATCTTAATTTCAGGCAAATTAAAGTTCCTAATTTTTCAATTGCGTAGGAATGAGGGAAACTGAGTAGTAGTACTACTGATGATATGATCCTAATGATCAATTTACTGGACCCGGTCTCAACCTCATTTGTCTTTACCATGAGAAGAGTTGGTACGTGGGGGTGTGATCTTGATGTTTTTGCCTGCTTTCCTGCTTTGGTAAACTAAATAAAAAATTCACTTAAAGTTGGTTACTTTAGTAGGCTTTAAGCTATGAATGGCTCGACCAAGCAATGCTTGCAAATATATATTGATGGTAAAGCAGCTGTATCCATTAGTGTCAATCAATGAAAAGTTTAGTGCAGTAGACAAAAAATAGCTTATCACCATTAATTATTCCTTGGGAATAAAGTAAAGGTTTTTTTTTTTTTTTGTAATTACCTAGCTAGAATTTTTATTCATTTACTCTCTTAGAACCCCAGGGTATTTCCTTCTGGGTTGCCATGTTTTGATGATTGACAAAATATATTTAAGTCATTTGCTACTAATTGCATGCATTTACACGCGCAATATCATGACATGCACAGATCTGAAAATTCATATGGGAAAGCAACTAAATATGATCATCGCCCTGCATGTGAATATTTTTTTTCCTTGGTCAAAAAGCAATAAAATGTCATATAATTAGTTTTCTTAAACGAGAAGGGAAAGGATTGATCTGTAATCTGTACTATATCTGATCAAGAGCAATTAGGAGCTGGGGAAAACCAGTCAAAAGCTTTCAGCTGCTTTTAATGGGTAGCGTAATTAATAATGCAATTTCAGCACTAGAAAACAAACTTTAGTCCACGCCAAAATCGTTTGAAACCAAATTGAAAGGACTCGTGGTAGGTGGCGATAAGTACTCCATGCAAATATATTTACCAAACAAATCTAGAAGGCCAGGAGAGATGGATCATAGTATTAATGTAGATCTCTGGAAGGACAACATGCATGTCGACATAGAAAGGCAAAAGCAAAACCGTGTGTCGAGCAGTAGTACTCACTCCTAAGTTAATGTGCTGTGTGCCCGCGTCGCAACAGGCTAGCTAGATGTTTACGGACAAACCTCCATTTCTGCAACCACGAGCTAGCATGCAAATTAATTATAAGGTCACAGCATGGACAGAATATTCCACAGCATCATGAGCACTTGAGCTATCAAACATCAAACAACAGTCTATATTAATTCTCCTTTCCTAAGAAATGAAAAATCTGGTTATATTTTTTCAAAGCTCCATTTAGAATGAGAATAAAGCGGCTAATATATATGTAGCTTAATTTACGCTGCATTTAGTTATTAATGTCTCCTAATATTTACTTGATCATGTACAAGTACTTGGACATGCAGAAATTATAGGTCTATTTCATTGCAACCAATAAGTAAATAGGTCTCGTTTGGTTACGCAATTAAGATGAGATGAGATGAGTCAATGTTTTGTCGAAAGTTGAATAAAATATTATTATAATATAAATTTTGTTTTAAAATTTAAAAAAGTAAAATTGTTTATTATATTTTGTGTGAGAGTTTGAAAAAATTGTAATGATTATCTAAGATGAGATAGTTTAATTTTGTATAACCAAACCGGCCCTTGATCTATGCCACTGAATATTGGAAATTATTGAAACAATTTTGGTTAATTCATGCAGGATTTATATATAGTCTCGCGATCACCTCAATAAAAGCTGATATCAAATTAAGTACTTTTTTATTTTTGTAGTACCTGAGAGAAAATCGGGTCGTCACGGCATGTTGTCTGTGCTAGACAGCAATGATCTATTGGTACTGCAACAGTTTTCTTTGCCTTTGTAATACTGTAGGTTTCTCATGATCTCTGCCTGTAATTAGCAAAGTCTTCTCTGAACGAGGAACAACCGAATACTAAATTTGGGAGATTTAACCGAAAAATTGCAATCGTAAATTCCGAAGGCAAAGAGAGATGGAGAGGGAAATAAGGTAAAGCAAAGAAAATCCTCTTCTTAGCCCCCAGGCATTTCGGTATTAAAAACCAAGAGGAAGCCATTGAAGACATTTTGACCCTCAATGGCGGCAGCCTCAAGTTCAACCCTCTTTATGCTATCTCTCTTTCTTGTTACAGCCCAGTATAACCCGCAATTTCTCCTCCCACAACAGGTGTTTGCAGGAGGATTTCATGATTTTAACGAAAAGGATAACGAGGAAAAGCATTTTGGCATCACAATCTCAAACCCTTTAACTGGAGAATCCACTCACTTTGGTCTTCCTCGGTTCGATCCTCCGGTGGAAGACCATGCCTACAAGACAGACTACCAAGGTTTGTGGGAACTGGTTTCCAAGGACTCCGGCGCCAACGCCATGCACATAAACTTACTTCCCAACAACAAAATTATAATGTACGATGCTACTGCATTTCACATGTCAACAATGAAGTTGCCAAACGGACAATGCTTTCCCTATAAGGATGAAAAAACAGGAATGCAGAATAAGGATTGTTGGTGTCATGCAGTGGAATTTGATATTGATACAGCAAAACTAAGACCACTCAAGGTTCATTTACCAGTTGCACATATTCCATTTTTACCAAACTTACAAATTTTTTTTTTTTTTTTGGGTGTGTTCTTTCGTTTTGGTATGGTCTGAGGTGGTTAAATTAATCGTAGAACTGCAGATTCAGTGGGATCCATGGTGCTCATCAGGAGGCCTGGCAGCCGATGGGACCTTGGTTAGCACTGGAGGTTGGTTACAGGGAGCAAGAAGTGTGAGATATATGCGCACATGCGGGAACTGCGAGTGGAAAGAATACCCAACTGCACTGGCAGAGGCAAGATGGTATGTCTTTATATGCGTGTGTATATATGTGTGTATACATACATACATACATACATATATATATATATATAAGCTTTAGGTATAAAAGTATTCAAGAAAATGTTGGGACGTTATATATACACACACAATTGTTTTTCTCCTAATTTTGATGTTGGGACCGGGAATTTCAATTTGACAAATTTTCAAATTTTCAGACTGCTTTTGGACATGCCATATATACATTTGAATTGAGACCCCCCATTACTAGGAAGTTAGGAACAGTGACGAATTCAAACTTAACATGTCCAGAATTAGTATAAACTTCCTATTTTCTTCAACAAAATGCATGCTTACTTAAATTTCTTCTTGATAAATGTTACAACCATAAAGATTTGATTTTATAAAAATAAATTTATAAACTAACTTACTTAATTTAATATGTTAAATCTACTTTACATTATTATATAAAGTCAAGTAAACTTGTAATTTTTTTTTTTTTTTTTATATAAAATTCTCTAGTATCAGTTTTTACAGTCATCACCTAAACTTTGTTATTGTGCCTTGAGCCTTAAGGTATGCTACACAAGCAACGCTAGCCAATGGCGACTTCATTCTTGTTGGAGGCCGGAGGTCATACAGCTACGAGTACGTTCCACAGGAAGGAGCTTCCAACCAAAAATCCATCAAGTTTCCCTTTCTGGACGAAACCTCTGATTTGGACGAGAATAATCTGTACCCTTTCGTCCACCTCTCCACGGACGGCAACGTCTTCATCTTCGCCAACAATCGCTCCGTTCTCCTAAACCCTAAGACCAATGCCATCATCAAAGAGTTCCCAGCCTTGGACGGCGGCGCCCGCAACTACCCGTCGTCGGGAATGTCTGCTCTTCTCCCTATAAAACTTGAAGTTAACAATGATGAGGTCATTCCGGTGGAGGTTATTGTTTGTGGCGGCGCCAAGCCCGTGGCCTACGGTTTAGCCCAGAGGGGAACTTTCTTGCCTGCTCTTGAGGACTGTAACAGGCTTGAAATCACAAACCCTGAGGCTACGTGGGAGAGAGAAATCATGCCTTCGGCGCGTGCCATGGGCGACATGTTGAATCTCCCCAACGGAGACCTCCTGATCCTCAACGGTGCAAAGAAAGGGACGGCGGCTTGGTACTCCGCTGACGACCCGAATCTTACTCCGGTGCTTTACAGTCCCGATGAGCCGGCAGACCAAAGGTTTAAGGAGCTTGAACCCAGCACGATTCCCCGAATGTACCATTCTGCGTCGGCGGTACTTCCCGATGGCAGAATTCTAGTAGGAGGTAGCAATCCCAATGCAGGGTATAACTTCAAGGCCAAGTACCCCACCGAGATGAGGATAGAGAAGTTCTCGCCGCCTTATTTGGACCCCGCGTTGGCTGAAAACCGGCCCGAGATCTTCGTCCAGGCGTCGGAGAACTCTCTAACGTACGGACAAACCTTCTCGGTGCAATTCAGTGTTAATAAATTGCTTGTGACGAAGAAAGATATCAAGGTGACCATGTACGCACCGCCATTGACAACGCACGGATACTCCATGAATCAAAGACTGCTTGAGCTGGCTAAGCTTGATGTGGACAGGGCTTTCCATGGTGCCCATAAAATCGACGTCATGGCCCCGCCGACGAGTGCGGTTGCTCCTCCTGGATACTACTTGCTATTCGTGGTTTATCACGGAGTGCCAAGCATGGGGATGTGGGTGCAAATCAAGTAATTAAAGCCCTGTGATTTTCAAGGCTTTTTTGCCTTCTTGTATTAACTTCCTTGTCTCTGTGATCCTAATTCCCGTGGCCCTCCTCGATGGATATGTCTTCGATCTCAACGTGCATGCATGGTTAGAACATGGTGATCAGAAATGTGGGTCCCTGTGAACAAGTATATTACTACAACAAAAAAGCTCTTTAGGGATGAAATTTTTCGTCTCAAATTATAGTCATTTCATCCCAAAATATTTTTTGAGATAAAAAAAAATCTATACCAAGCTCGTCCTAAAAATAGTGTCCCAAAAGACATTTTGGGACGAAAATCACCATTTCATCCCAAAAAGTATCTTTTGGGATGAATTTGAAGGAAATCGTTCGAATAGGTAATTTTTTTTATCACAGTCAAAATTCATCTCAAAATATCGTTCGAACGGTTATAATTTAACGTTCAAACAGAAATAAATTATACACTCGTTCGAATGTTATACAGAGAGATCGAACGGTATAAGCGTTCGAACGGGAGAAAGTTATGTTCGAACACTGCGAAAATAAATGGCGTTCGAACATTATGTGGTCATTCAAACGATTTGATAAATTTCTTTCGAACTTTATGTGGTCATTCGAACGGTAACTATTTTATTTAAAGTCAATAATAAAAAATCAAATAGACATTCATAATATTTAAAAAAAATACATTAGAAACTGTTTAATACTTACAAAAGTTTTATAATAAGTGTAAACTAAATAAATAACCGTGAGACTGGCATTGTTCGTACATAAATAGATAATCCCAAAATATGTACGTAAAAAATCATCGGTTGCTTGGAGGCATGTACTGTTGCATAAGCTGCTGTATTTGGAGTTGCATCTGTCTCCTGAACTCTTCTTTTTGTTCTTCAAGTTATTTGATGCTCATCTTCATGTCTGCTTATTTCGCCAATTGAGTTTCTAACTCATGTTGCCTTGCAGTCAATTCTTCGATTTTGGAATTCGCATTCTCTAACGCTATAGAAGTCTCGATGGGCCACGCGCCAATGCATACAATTCATCCAATATATCAATCAACCATTCAACATGATTGATAACTCTCAAACGGGTCTAAGATTTATTTCAATGGCAAATTGAAGATACGATAGTAAAATACAACAATAATAAAAAAAAATACAATAATACAAGATGATACGATAATAGAAAATACGAGAATCCCCAAATCTTAATTATATATTTTAATTATTATGTATTTTAAGTATCTATATATATCATGAGTATTTAAAGTATCCTAAATATTAAGTGTATTATAAGTATCCTAATTATTATGTTTTTTAATATTAAGTGTATTTTTAGTATCCTTAGTATATTAAATTTTACTCAATTACTTATTAGATTAATTATACATTATAGTTATTTTTAAGTATTAATTAAAATTTAATTTTATTATTTGTTAAGTTAATCCTCATAGTTTGTAATTAATTATCTTTTAAATATTAATAAATCTTATGTTTATTATTTTTAAGTTATTTATATTTTAATTTAATTATTTTTTAGGTTAGTTGTAAGATAGTTTTACAACTATTATCTTTTAAGTATTAATATGAGTTTAAATATAAATCTTATGCTTATTATTTTTAAGTTATTTATAATTTAATTTTATTATTTTTTAAGTTAGTTGTAAGATAGTTTTTACAACTATTATCTTTTAAGTATTAATATGAGTTTAAGTATTAATAATTTCTATGATTATTATTTTTAAGTTAATTATATTATAACTCATGAGCACAATCGTTTGAACACTCAATTGACTGTTCGAACTCGTTTATCCGTTCGAACGGAATATTATAACGTTCGAACGGTATCAACCTAGAATCCAAACACCAATCAGTTTAAACGAAACACAATCTCACAAAACATCACAAATTCAAATTCAGAAAACACTACAAACATACAACACATATACTTCAAATAGCAACCCTCAAACAAACATATTTTGTGTTTAATCTAATAAACACCTACACAATATATATATATAAACTATAAAATCAATAAACAACTATATTAAAGTCATACCTTTAACCAAAATAAGTGTGCAATCCTCTCTATAAGATGATAGAATGAAGGATTATATGAAGAAAATGGAAGATTTTGGAGAGAAAACGAAGAAGAGAGGAAAAGAGGAGACAAAAATGAGGGACTGACGGCGTGCAGGAGATTTTAAGTTTTCACTACCAGTTCGAATGAACATAAATGAAGGTCAAACACAAAAAATTTTCAGCGCGTCAATTTTCCCGACCCCCAAAATTTTCGTCAACCCTTTCGAATGGTTAAAAATGACATTCGAACGGTACTCCAAGAGTCATTAATTGGCGGGATATTTTTCCACCACTGAAATAAACCGTTCGAATGTTCTTTTCATAAGTTCAAACGCAAATAAAACCTTCGAACGGTTTATAGATACCATTCGAACACACTACCTTAATGTTTAAATATATTTATTTTCATCATTATACATATTAAAGAAAAATATAAGATCAAATGTATTAGTAATATATACTATCATATATATTAGTAATATATATAGTCTATATACAATCATATATATATTATCATATATAATACTTTGATAGTAAAGTATTATAATATATTACTATTATACTATAATAGTATATATATAAGTTATTATGTTTTCATTTAAAGTATTATACTATCATAATATATATATTATACTATACTATAATATTACAGTATATATAATCTACTATCATAGTATATATATTATATTAAATTATAGTATTATAAATATAATATATTATAATATAATTTTTTACTAAAGTTGAAACGTTTATCAATTCGATGGTAAATAATAGAGTTCAAACAATAATTTAAAACCGTTCGAATGGTTAAATATATAGTTTGAACGGTTTTGAACTTTCCTCAGCATAACAAATTACTTCCCCGCCAAGATTTTTCCATTCAAACGGATTTTTTTCCCTTCGAACTAAAAAAAACTTTTTGAGACGATTTAATTCATCATAAAAAATACGGTTCAAACGGATATTTATCCGATTGAACGGTTTTGTAAAGTCATCAACTTTTTGGGACAAAATTTAAATTTTATCCCAAAAAATGACTTTTAGGGACGAAATTTAGTTCGCCCCTTAATAATTTTGTCCCTAAAAGTCAATTTTGTTGTAGTGCATGATCGATCGGTTGGATGTTCTTAAGTTTTTGGCCGAAGGTGGAAACTGCTTATATCAATACAATTGATGAGTTTTATGGAGAAACTTGTATACCATTCAGTGATTTTTTAAAAAACAAAATAAAAAAAGTGATTAGAGATGAAAAAAAAAAAACATGACATTTATTTCGACAAAGACTAAAAGCAAACAGGCCATGTCGATTTACATGTCAATGTATAGCTTGTATATTACTAGCTCATGAAATAAGATAATAACGCTAGTTGAGACCGAGAAAAGACGCAACACGAGAGAAAATTTTGAAAATAGAGTTTATTGATAAAATTAGTCAAAAACTAATTTTGAAATCCACAAGCCGGATTCAAATAGCTCTAGGAAGATCAAGATTTTGAGAATTGTTTTCGAAAATGCAAAATCTCAATTATTGCCTAAAAATAAAATACATAGTAGAATAAGATTCTCGCAAAAAATATGATCCAAATCAGAATAAGGATCATCTCTAAAAGTGATAGCGAAATATTATCATAAAAGGAAAAAATAACTTAAATTGATGACTCGGAGGGGAAAACGACTAATTTTAGAATTGAAATGGGGACGACAAGGCATAGCATGATAACCACGATATGAGCACCGAAAAGTACTTTTCGAATTGGAGTCATATGTACGATTCTGATATCCGTAACCAAAGTTACGGCTAAAATAGTGATCACATGTGAGCAATATCACCCCAATTCCTGGAATCTTCACATTTTCCTGTCATATGCACTGATCTACCTTCTCAATTTAGTCCAACACTATCAACATTAAATTTGCTAGCTCAGCATTATTAGACCCAAATCCCTACATTAAATAATGACATTTATATTAATTTGGAAAACACCCTTGAACTTGGTTCAAATTTTTGTAATCGGTCTTGCATATATCTATTATCTATTATATATAATCAGTGGTTATCGGGTGGCTACAATAATCTACTTAAATTTTTTTCATTCCCTTTTTTTCTTCCTCTTTGTGTGCTTTGTCAATTTTGCGTTTTCCATGTATTTTAGGGGTTTAATTGTGAAAAGAATTTTTTTTTTTTATTCTGTTTTCCTTTTTTCTTTTTATCTTCTTTTTACCTCTTGCATTTCATCTTTTTTCCTCATTCTCTCATCAGCTCAGTCTCCAGCATTTCTTCCACCGAAGCTTTACTCTCCCTCTCCCTCATTTTCTGACTGAATCTTCACTCCTTTCTCTTGTCGAAGTTCGTTGTTCTTTTTTTTCTTTTTCTTTTTTTTTTTTATTGAAGTTCCTCTCCAGCATTCTCTCACCGAAACTCCTCTTCGTCATTTTCTCGCCGAAGCTCTTCTCTTTCCTCTTGGTGAAGTTATTTCTTTTTTTTGCCTCTGTCACCGGTTATGATCTTTTTGGGTGCTTTTTTTTTATTATTATTTTCTTTGCTCAATCGATTTTATTTTTCAAGTTTGCATGACATTGTGGTATTTTCATTTTTTTTTTTATAAGAAACTTGACTTCCATTAAGAAAAGGAGATTACAGACATTTCTCAAGTCAAAGGACTTGAGAAAGAAAGTCTGGAATATAATCTCACCACATAGCAATATCATAAACATTAATCGCATAACGCGGTAAACAATGCGCTGCCCTATTTCCTTCTCTATGTGCATAGACAAAATTACACTCAACGAAATGCATGGAAAGTAATTTAATCTCACTATATAACAGCCCAAGCAGGGAGTCTTACATGGAGTGACGTTGCAATGTCTCAACAACTAACAAGCAATCAGATTCAACTTGAATGTTTGCAATGCCCATACTAGAACATAACTGTAGCCCTCTGAAAATAGTAGTTAGTTCAATACCTTCTAGTTCCTCAACCTCGTGTTCAAGCTTGCTAGCTGCCATTAAAACGTTACCTGGTCATCACATAAGATGCAGCCCATTCCAGATTTTCCCACCTCTCTAAAAACAGTCTCATCCACATTTAACTTTAAAAAACTTGCTGGTGGAGATTTCCAACTAAAGTGTTTATTCAACTGAGACTTAGGCTGGGTTGTTACATCTTTATAGTTTATGAGCAAACACAAAGCATTGGCAACTACATTTCTTGGATTTAACATGACTTGATCATGAACCATTTTGTTACGCCTATACCAAAAACTCCATGCCAATGCAAAGAACACAGGCAGCTTCTCACTGAAAGCCCCTTGACTGAGGGACAAAACGACATCAAAGAGTCTCATATCAGTAGCAAAATTCATATCTGGCATGATCTACTTCCAAGTACTCTATAAAGAGACACAATTCATCAAAGCATGATTGAGGTCTTCACATTGAAAACCACAAAACCCACACTAAGCTTCCGTAGTCACTTTCCTCTTTAATAGATTTGCTTTTGAGGGTAGGCCTTCTTTGCAAGCATGCCAAACAAAAATTTTAATTTTACTCGGTACTGGCATCTTTCAAATTTGTCTCCATACTACCTTAGAAGAACTTACTAAAGAAGTTTCAGCACCATATGAACCCAGCCTTGTTTTAAGAAACCTATAGCAACTTTTCACACTAAAAACTCCATTTCTCTCATAAGCCCAGATTCGCCTATCACAGTTGGCTCCTGGACAGATCCCTATCTTGAGAATATCTGACACCACGTTTAGATTGAAGAGAGATCTCAGCTTGTGCATATCCCAATTTCGTATATCAGCATTAAAGAGAGTACTAACAACATCTCCAGTACTAGTAACTGGCCCAACTAAGCTCTCTGAAAGTAGAGTCCCATGCCCTGGAATCCACTTATCTGACCATATTCTTGCTAGTCTTCCATCACCATTCCTCCATCTACAACTTTCAAGCATCCATTTCTTTACTTCCCATATTCCCCTCCAGGTGTAAGAAGGGTTCCTTCCTAGCCCAGCTTGTGAAAATGAGGAATTAGGGAAATATTTAGACTTAAATAACTTGAATAGAAGTGAGTTATCATTTTGCAACAATCTCTACCCTTGTTTTGCCAAAAGTGCTAAATTAAATAATCTGAGTTCTTTAAACCCCATCCCCTCACATGACTTTGTCTCACACATACGAGGTCAACTCACCCAATGGATCTTCCTTTCTTCTCCTTTTTGTCCCCACGAAAACTTCGACATTAAACCCTCCAAATTAGAACACAAAGAAGAGGGTAACAAAAAATAGCTCATTGAATAGAAAGGGATAAAGAGTGCTACTGCTTTTAAAAGAACTTCCTTTCCCCCTTGAGATAGTAACTTTTCTTTCCAACATTGGAGCTTTTCCCAAACATTCTGTTTTATAGAGAGAAAATCTCTATGCCTAGACCTACCCACAATAGGAGGAAGACCTAGGTATCGTTCATACTGTTGAATCTCACTATTTCCCCAAAGCCGATTTCATTCCTAACATCCCTTGGGACATTGTCACTAAAGACCATAATTGTCTTATCCTTGTTGATTTTTTGACCAGTAACCGACTCATATCTGTCTAGAATAACCTACATTCTTAAGTTCTCCCCCACCTCAACCTTACAAAAAATAACACTATCATTTGCAAAGAGTGGATGGTTAATGTTTGGAGCACCTCTACAGATTCTCAGACCAGATATCTCTCCTTTTAGCCTTGCTTCCTTTAATTAGGTAATCAAACCTTCAGTACAAAGCAGGAATAAATATGGGGATAACGGGTCCCCTTGCCTCAATCCTCTAGAAGGAATTACAGGACCTTTGGGATCACCATTGATAAGCACTAAATAAGAGACAGAGCTGACACAATACATAATCAAGCTAATGAAATTCTGGTAAAACCCCATAGTCTCCATAACTGAATTTAAAAAGCTCCATTCAACTCTGTCGTACACCTTACTCATGTCTAATTTCAAAGACATAAACCCCTTCTTTCCTTTTTTCTTCCTTTTTAGGTAATTCACTAACTCGTAAGCAATTAGTATATTATCTGTTATCAAGCGACTAGGTACAAAAGCACTTTGGCTTTCCCTAATAACCCCATTCAACACAGTTTTTAGTCTATTAGAAATCACCTTTGCAATCAATTTATAAACCACATTACAAATACTAATGGGCCTATAATCACTAACTTTTAAAGGAGATTTCATTTTTGGAATAAGGGTAATAAAAGTGTGATTTAGAAAGGCAAAGAAAGAACCTGAAGTCAAAGCCTCCAGGACTGTAGATGTTACTGACTCGCCCACCACATGCTAGTATTTATGAAAGAAAACTAGGGACATGTCATTCGGACCTGAAGCTGTAGAGGGATTCATCTAACCAAGTGCCCTTTTGATTTCATCTGCAGAGCATATCCTTGTCAGCTCATCATTCATTGAAGTATTCACTTTTCTTGATAAATATTCCAGAAAATCCAAAGAACCACTAGGATTAGAGCAAGAAAATAACTTCTGGAAGTAGTCCAAAATTATTATGTCCCGACCTTGAGATTCATGCCAATTCCCATAGTCATCCTGTATTTTGATAAGTTTATTTTTCCTCCACCTTTGAGTAGCTTTCATATGGAAATACTTAGATTTTTGGTCTCTCTGCTTCAACCACATTGCTTTTGACCTTTGACGCCACATTATTTCGTCCATTTCCAATCAATTTTGCACCTCATCTCTTGTTGTGTCGTATTTCTCTTTACTCGCCCCTAAATTGCCTCTATCATGAATCAAAGCAAAAAAAATTTTTGCTTTGAGAAGCTTCTTGATGGAAACCAAGCTGGACTTAGTCTTAATAATAGTAACCAACTTAACATATGTTTGCCTAGTGTTATTGTCTCACTAGACAAATTAGGATATCATCACTAGACAAATGATATAAACCGTAAGAAAGGAATCCCTTGAACCCACAATCAAATTGAGAACTCACCCAAGAAAGTCAAATCAAGTCAATGAATGGAGAATTTAAAGCCGATAAGAACTTGTTTCAAAAATCTAGATTATATTAAAATCTAGACCCATTGAAAAACCCGTTTCAAGAACCCAGATTACAATGAGGAACGCCACAAAGGTTGTGATTTACCTTTGATAAGTTCAAAAGTTCAATCAAGAACAAGAGGAGTAAACCTCAACTCACAATGAATAAATTCATCAAATTTCATAAACTGATTAAAATGAGGCTACAAAGAGTATTTATAGCAAAACCTAATTGAAACTCTAGTCCAAAATAAATCCTAGTTTTCAAAAATACCCGTGGATGAACAATGCCTTGGCTACAGTACGGCGTCGAGCCATATCCTAATTTGTCTAGTGAGACAATAACACTAGGCAAACATATGTCAAGTTCGTTACAATTAAAACTCGCTTTAGCATAACATGTTACTTTCCAAATAAGCTCTTTACCAAAATACAAGGCTTTCCCAAAACCCTAATTCATAAGAAATTAGACATATGTGGGCCAAGTATCCTCAAGCCCACTTATTCTAAACTAATAAAATATATAGTTTAACAAATTGAAAGCCATCAATAACATTTGGCCCAAACAATACTCTAAGTCGTATCTTCCACAGCTTATATCAAGTGGATCAAAACTGGTTCATATCATTTGGTATTCAGAACTCGGTTTCCAATCAGATCTGATTCTATCTTTTATTTATTGCATCTTTAATTCTAGGGCTTCATTGTTCTAGGGTTACAAAAAAAAAAAGTAAACAAAAAGTACACTGCCAAAATTCTTAGGGTTTTGGGTTTGGCTGAAATTTGCATCTCTTAGGGTTTTAAAATTCTAGGGTTTCTTACATCTCTAAGTTTGTCAATTGCTTAGAGTGTCGTTCCATTGATTTTCTTCTACTTTATTGTCAATTCTTGTGTATTTGAATTCAATTACTTGATTTTCAATTGAATATTGTTGTTTGTGATTGAATTAGAGAAAAAAAAAAAGAAAAAAAAATTTCAAAAAAAAAATTCAAAAAAAAAGAAAAAAAGAAAAAACATTCTCATATGTTGCGACATAGTTACAACAAATGGAAAGAAAAGACATTTTTTGATTGAGCTTTATCATCAAAAGGGTTGAAAACATCTTTCTAATGGGTATCTTGTTTTATCATTACTCTTTCCGTTATATAAATTCTTTGAGTCTCATGTCATTTTAGTCATTCCTTATTTGTTGTTCTTGTTTCTTACATATATATTACTGGTTGGAATAATACAAGATTGTATTGTCTTGATTTAGTTCAACTAGTTCTAAAAGAACTTGAGTGAGAAAACTATTGAGGTAAAAGGCAAGAGAGTGTGAGACTATTATTGAAAAAAAGTCAATTAAGAGTGAAACACGAGTGGAGTGTCATTATTCGAGAGTAAACACGTAAGGGAGTGTGTGAGGTTTTCCACTAATATTCTTTTTGTGCAGCATATTATGATGTCTCATAGGAGTGACTAATCACCAAAGGGGATGACAGATAACTCATCCTTTGTGTTGCAAGCCATGCAACAACAGTTTAAGCGGTTGAACTTGATGTTGGGGGAAGTGAGGGATAGGATGGATCAACGAGAAATCCTGATCAGAAATTTACAAAGTGGAAGAGATAGGAGGTAACCTGTGTCTAGTATTGAGATTGGGTATTAGAAAAGAATGAAGAGTATAGGAAGTCTCTTGTTGCTAGGCGTGCTCTTAATACACAAATTAGAATGGACGATACAGAATAGCAAAGAGAGAACATTTTTCATACTAGATGCCACATCAATAATAAGGTAGGTAATATAATCATTGATGTGAAGAGTTGTATTAATTTGGCTGGCACTACTTTAGTTGAGAAATTGAGTTTATCTACATTGAAACACCCTAGACCATACAAGTTGTAGTGGTTGAGTGATTGTGGGGAGGTTAGGGTAAATAAGCAAGTGCTAGTTTCTTTTTACATTGAAAAATACCATGATATGGTGCTTTGTGATGTAGTGCCTATGCATGCTGGGCATATTTTGCTAGAGAAGCCATGGCAGTATGATAGGAAGGTGATCCATGATGGGTTAAGGAACATGTACAGTTGTGAAAATGATGGAAAAATAATGAAACTTGCTCATTTAACTCCAACATAGGTGCATGGGGAGCAACTGAAATTGAAAAGTAAGAGTGATAAAAAAAAAAAAACATGAGTGAAAGTGAGATTGAGATACAAAGCAAGAGTGAATATGAGATTAAGAAAAAAAGTAGTGAGGTCGAAAAGGAGAGAGAGAGAGAGAGAGAGAAATGAAAGAGAAAAAATGTGAGGCTAAAGCTAAGATCTCTAGAAAAAGAGAGAATGAGTTGAAAAATAATTATGAGGTTGAGAGTTCAAAAAAAAATGAAGAAAAAGAGAGTGACAGAAAAAAAAAAAAAAAAAAAAAAAAAAAAAAAAAAAGTGAAAAGAAGAAAAAGAGCGAAAAAGAAATAAATACTCTTAAATACTATTCAATTAGGTTTTGCTTTAAATACTTCTTGTAACCTCATTTTTAATCAGTTTATGAAATTTAATGAATTTATTCATTGTGAGTTGAGTTTTACTCCTCTTGTTCTTAATTGAACTTTTGAACTTATCAAAGGTAAATCACAATCTTTGTGGTGTTCCTCATAATCTGGGTTCTTGAGACGGGTTATTCAACGGGTCTAGATTTTAATATAATCTAGGTTCTTTAAACAAGTTCTCATCGGATCTAAATTCTCCATCCATTGACTTGATTTGACTTTCTTGGATGAGTTTTCAATTTGATTGTGGGTTTTAGATATTCCTTTCCTGCGAGTTCATATCACTTCTGCTGCACATGTCCAAAAGATTGTTTGTTCCAAGAACTCAACTAGTTTCCTTAACACTTAATGGCCTTCATTACCTCACCCATGTTGGACTGGGAAGCACATATTTTGCAATTCTCTTTGATATATTTTTCACAAACTTCCTTACCCACCTAAATAGCCTCAAATTTAAAAGGTTTTTTTAACTCTAGAGGTTGCAACAACACCATCCATGTCTACCCAATCGACACATGATCCGAATATGCTACCAAGCCATGAGTAAAAATGGCATTTGGAAACAAGTTCCACCAAGAAGAGTTAGCTAAACAAGGATCTAGTCTTTCACTAATGCATTGTTCCCCTTCCCTATGACTGCACCAGGTAAAAAGGCCCCTTCTGCAACCCAAGTCTCTCAGACCACATTCATCAACTACTGACCTAAAGGATTCAATTTGTCTCTCTAAACGTGGCTTCCCACCCTTTTTTTCATAATGACACAACACCTCATTGAAGTCTCCTAGAACTAGCCAAGCACTACAAAAAAAAAAAAAAAAGCATTTGAGACAGATTATTTGCAGCGATAATGATCATTTGGGATAAAAATAGTCTCATTTTCGCAGGAAATAACTGGTAACAAATAAGAAGTTTTGTTGTAGTGAAGGTTCCCCATTCACACTACAAAGAGTCCTCATCAACTCCCAGGTTCAAAACCTTAGACTAACTTCAGGATTTCCATAAATACCAGATAACAACCAAGAGAACGAGTCACCTTTAACAACAGCATGTATATGGAAATTGGAATAATTAACAATAGATAAATCCACATCCTTTCCCCATAACAAAGCTAAACCCCCTTCTATGACAAGAACCATTTGGTAAACAATTTGTAAAACCTAATCTGAACTTATATTGGTTGAATTCTCGAACTGCAAGCATTGTTTCCTGCAAGAATAGCACATCAGGCTCTTCCTTCCTGATCAAATCCCAAATGGTACAAATGCCCCGTGGTTTCCCAAGCCCACGGGCATTCTAGCTCATAACTCTTATTGATCGTGGCGGTGCGAGATCCCAACCGCCACCAATCAATTAGCTGAATCACCATTAACCTCACCCACTACCAATGAAGCCTGACTGTGCTTTTTAGTAACCCTGAGATCGGAAACACCTCAATCCCTCTCTATTTCGGTAACTTTCCTCTTAAGCATGCCATCCATAATCACCTTTTCCTCTTTCGGATGCTCAGCCGTTCGGTGAAAATAAGACATCATTTTCCATTTTCTACTGGACAGTCCATCGGGCCCATTAACTGCATGGATTATACATTCATCTGCCTGCACTTGTTTAACTATAGGCCCAGAGTCATTTATAATTGTCTTACCTACGACAGACTCTGTATCTACATGCTTCTTTTGGGCCCATCTAGTACTACACCTATTGAGACCCCTCATGGGCTTTGGGATTTTAGAGGGCCTTCCATGAGCCCCTCAATAGAAGGATTTTGGGAGTTCCTTGCCGATTCAAAATCGTGGGGATCAGAATCCTTGACCTGAACATCCGTCATCTGCTTCCCTTTGTTTGATATGACTATTATCTCTGAATCCTTAGCCAACTGAACTTCCACTACTGCATCCTTTCCGTTATTTGCTCCACCAATTTCGCCTACAAGACATTCGCCAAGTGTCTCCTGCTAATCCTATCCTTCCACAGACATCAAAGGGGATCCCATTGCAGGTCTGAGTGGTGGTTCACTGGACCCAATTTAGCTCTGGGTTGAGAGACCTTATCCCAATCTCCAGACCCAAACACCCTCAACCAAACAAGGACAGTCCTTATCCGCATGACCTAAAAGCCCATATCTGTAACAAAAGTTGGGCACCTCTCATAGGAGAAGCGAACCCAGAAGGATTTTCCAATGCCAATGTTGATTTTGGTTCCTCACAATAAAGGTTTGAGTACATTAATAGCTACACGAACTCGCATAAACTCACCCCATGCTATTTCCCCTTCAGCCAGATTAACCTCCTCTACCCAGCCAACTTTATTGCCAATCAGATGGCTCACATACTCATTCCTTACCATAAATGGAAGGTCATGTAGTCTGATCCAAAATAGAGCCTCTGTGAAAGAAATTTCATGGACCTGCTGAGCTCCTTCAACTTCCTTCATCAGAATGAGATGTTTGTCAAATGACCAAGGGCCTTCTCTGAGAACCCTTTCTTTATCCCGAATGTCATCAAACTCCACAAGGAACAACTCTGCATTTAGGTCCCAAAATCGAACCCTATGCATAGGCCTCCAAGCCTTCCTTATCGTAGCCTTAAACATTTCCTTATTGGAATGTTTTTCAATGAACAACTTTAAGGTTAAATAAACACTTTCCCCCACATAGCAAAGCATTTTCCAACTTATCTGATTCCACAACCACTCCGCATTCTCCTCTTCCGTCAATGACAGGCGCTGATCTAAATCATTCAGAGAGCTTTCCATAGATTTGGGATGGAAGGCACAAGACAAAATGGAGAAAAAAACTACATGCAAGTAGTATTTTCGCCTCTACTAGGAAACCTAGATAGGAAAGACGGCACACATTGAGATATAATTAGATTCCCATATGTATTTTCATTTTTTTAATTTAAGAGTTTCTCCTTCTTCTTTTCCAGCAATGGCTGAGTTTTTACCATCTCCCTCATTTTCTGACTGAAGCTTCACTCCTTCCTCTAGCAGAAGTTCGTTGTTTTTTTTTTTTTTTTGACTGAAGTTCCTCTCTGGCGTTGTCTCACTGAAACTCTTATCCCTCATTGTCTCAACGAAGCTCATCTCCTTCCTCTCAGTGAAGTTATTTCGTTGTTTTTCCTTTGTCACCGGTTATGATCTTTTTGGGTTCTTTGATTAATCGTTTTTTATTTTTTGATCAATCGTTTTTTATTTTTTGGGTTTGCTTGACATTGTGATATTTTCAGTTTTTTAGTTTAGTGTTACTGTGTCTTCATTTTTTGGGTTTGCTGTTATTGTGCTTATTTTTTGGGTTTGCATGACATTGTTTTATTTTCATTTTTCTAGTTTAATGTTATTGTGTCTTCATTTTTTGGGCTTACTCTTATTGTGTCTTCATTTTCTAGGTTTGCATGTTATGATCTTTCTTTTCTTCTTTAAAATTTGGGTTTGCATGACGTTGTTTTGTTTTCATCTTTTTAGTTTAATGTTATTGTCTCTTCATTTTTTTGGTTTGCTCTTATTGTGTCTTCATTTTCTAGGTTTGCATGTTATGATCTTTATTTTTTTCTTTTAATTCATCTGGTTTGTTGATTTGTTCTTGTCGTGGAATTCTCCTTCTTCTCGCTGAAGTTCTTGTTTTTTTTTTTATTGCATGTTATGATCTTTTTTGGATTTTTTTTTTAATGTCATTGTGTTATTTTCATTTTTTTTAGTCTTGGAAAAATGGATTGTTTGAGCCTTGGGGAATTGGATCGACTGATAGGTTTTAGTGTCAGTGCATAAGGTTGAGTGTTGCTGATGGGGATGGTTTGAGTGTTAAGGGAAGCTTGAGTGCCAAGGTGGTTGAGGTTGATAGGTTTTTTTGTGTCAGTGACTTTTTTTTTTTCCTTTCTTCTTTCTTCTTCTGTGTCTATCGAGTGGTTGAGGATTTTAGGCTTTATATTAGTGTATTTACATTTTTCAACCTCGGTTTAAATAAATGGTGGTGTTTTTTTATTGGATTTGTGAAAAGAGTAGATGTTTCTATTTATTTTTTTAAATGGATGTTATGATCTTTTTGGATTTTTTTTTTTAATGTTGATGTTTGGGGGAAAGGATATAGTTTGAGTCTTGGGGAAAGGGATCGGCTGATGGGATTTTTGTGTCAGTCGGTCAAGTTGAGTGTTGGGGATGAGGATGGTTTGAGTGTCTGTGGGTCAAGGTGATGGCTTTATTTGTGTCAGTCCTTTTTTTTTTTCCTTTTTTCCTTTCCTTCTGTGTCTGTCGAGTGGTTGAGGGTTTTTTGGTGTCATTGTGTCAGTCGTCGTATCAATGTAGTGATTTTTCTTTTATGGGTCAAGGTGATGGGTTTTTTTGTGCTAGTCCATTTCTTTTTTCTTTTTTCTCTTTCCTTCTGTGACCGCCGAGTGGTTAGGGGTTTTTTGGTGTCAGTGTGTCAGTCGATGTATTCGTGCAGTGATTTTCCTTTTCTTATGTCTCCGTCAAGTGTTTTTTCTTTTCTTGTGTCTCTGTCTGTTTTATTTGTGTCAGTGTAGGCTTTTCTTTTTTCTTTTTTCCCTTTTTCTAGCGTTGTTTTTTTTCACGTCGTTGAACCTGGTTTTAGGACTCTAGATGGGTTTTTGGCTTCCAGATTTATGAACAAAATAGATGGGTTTCTTTTTCTTTTCTTTGCATGTAGTGGTTTTTCTTTGTTTGCATATTGTGGGTTTCTTGTTTTTTATTTTCGTTTGTTAGCTTTCTCTCTTCCGATTTGTGTAAAAATAGAATTTTTTTTTTCTTTCTTTTGTATATTGTTTGTTTGTATGTTTTGGGTTTGCATGTTGTGGATTTTCTGGTTTTTGTCTCTTCTTCTCAGTTTTCTTTTCGTCTTCGTCTTCTCTCTTCTCTAAGTCTTCTTTGCGAGTTCTCTCTTCTTTTCATTTTCATGTGTTAGTTTTCTCTCCTTAGGTTTGTTTTATGAAGTTTTTGCTTTTTTGCTTTCATCTCGTTTAGGCTATTTTTTCCGAGGTTTATACTTTGTTCTCTTCATCTTCTCTGTTGATTTGGTTTCTCTGTGTTTGTTTTTCTCTTCAGCTTTGGAGATTTGTGGAAAAATAGATTTTTTTTTCTTTGTTTGCATGTTGTGGGTTTTTTGTATTTTGTTTTCATCTGTTGCCTTTCTCTCTTACAATTGCAGATTTATGTAAAAGTAAAGTTTTTTCTTTGTTTGCATGTTGTAGGTTTTTTTCTTTTTCATTTTCATGTTGTGATAAATCCAAACTTACTTAGTTTTTCTTTCTTTGATGTTGATGTTCTAATCTTCACAATTGTCAGTTTTTACTTTTGTTCATCGACTGGATTAAAGGTTTTTTTGGTTGTGTGATTTGCAGATGTGTTAAAAAGTAAAATTTTTCCTTTTGTATGATGTTTGTTTGCATGTTGTGGGCTTTTTGTTATTTGCAAATTTGTGAAAAAATAGATTTTTTGGGTTGTTTGATGTATTTTTTATTCTTTTCATTTTGTCTATGTTTTTTTTTTTTTTATCAACTGGCTTGTAGCTTTTTTTGATTGTGTGATTTACAGACTTGTGGAGAAATAAATTAACTGGGTTGAAGATTTTTTTTTTGGTTGTGTGATTTTCGGATTTATGACAAAATAGAATTTTTTTTGTTTTTTTATGGAGTGTTGTTTTTTTTGTCATTTCATCTCTTCGAATTTTTTCTTATTTTTTGTTGATCATCTGGGTAGTAGGCATTTTTGGTTTTGTGATCATGTCAATATTTGTGAATAAATAGATCCGTTGTGTGGTCTCTCTTTATTTGGACAATTTGTTTTTTTTGGGCAAACAGCTTTGGGTTGTTTGCTTTGAGGTTTGGGCTATTTGGTTTGAAGTCTGTATGAATCTGAAGTTGGATGATGTGCAAGATTTTTTTTTACATGTTGTGGTTGTTGTGTGATATATTGGAATAATAAAACCAAAAAGAACATTGAATATTCTGTTTGTTCTAAAAATAGAGAATTTAGATGATGGGGGTTTTCATAAGTTGATGGAGGTTTTTAACACCATTTTTGCTATAATAAGCTTTAAATAAAATAAAGTTATTATTATACCTTTCCTCCCTCAATTGATAAAAATCTTCCTCATTCATTTTCTTTGTTTTTGAGATGATCAGGACTTAATTTCTATGCTACAAATGTTTCAATGCTACAATATAGTATCATGTTTATTCAGAACATGTAGAATAATCTAAATATGATAATATACTATGATATTATCTAAACATAAAATATTAGGATTTTTTATAATATAGTTTGAATATTTTTATTTTAGTGTGAAAGATGGGACTTATACATTATAATTATAATGGTTACTTCATGTACACATTTTTTTCTTTCTATGTTGAGCATAAGGGTGTAATCGGTCCGATTCGGTCTGGTTTTAGAGAAATTTAAAAACTGACGCGGTATATACCGGTTTTGAAAATTTAAGAATTGATATGGACCGATTAATCTGAAAAATCGAAACTTTCAATTTTTCCGGTTTCGGTCCGATTTTCCGATCTACCATTTACACGTGTGACACTATATATGTTTAATGTTATAATTTTTTTTAATATTAAACTTGATTGTGCTAATTTAGTATTTATTATTATTAATTACTAATTCTTTAATGTTCAATTATAGTAGTATAATATAAGTAGTGTCTAACTTATTAGTGAGATCAATAAACTTGAATAATAAGATTAAAATAGTATACTAGTATATAAATTATGTTATAAGATTAATAGACTTCAATAATAAGATTATAACTTCATGTTATATTAATTAGAAATGTAGCATATAATATATATAATAATAATATAAAAATTATATATAATATAAAAAATTAAAAATATATATGTATCGGTCCGGTTCGATTCGATTTAAATCGATTTTTAAAATATGAAAACCGCTACCACATTTGTTTAGGACAGTTTTCATTTTTTAGAACCGGTAGCACATCGGATTGGTTACAAACTGGACCAAGCCCACCGGTTCGATCGGTCCAGTCCAGTCCAGTTCAACTGATTTTTCAGTTTTTTCTTATACCCTTAGTTGTGCATGAATATTCAAGATTTGATGTTTAATTTTTTTTCCTTCAAGTGATCCAATTTTTGTTTTTGTCTCTGACGATTGAACATCTGTTTTTTTTTTTTTTTTTCTACAAGAATTTTGCTTTATGTTTCCGAGGATTTAGGTTTTTTTCCCCTTGGTACAGATCAAATTGTTTTATTGTTTACAATTAGCTGTCAGAGACGTTTATTGTTTTTTTTTTTTT
>QEOT01004014.1:7114-23157 GCA_003123785.1 Pterocarya stenoptera
TATTTATATAATAATTATATAATTTATTATGTAATTTTTATCTAACTTATCACTATTAATAATATAAAATTTTAAATATGTTATTAACACTTGTTAATATTCTATTAATTAACTAATATATAATATCAATTAATTAATTATATAGTAATTATATAAATTAATAATGTAATTTTTATCTAATTTATATCATTGGCCATATAAAATATTTTTTTATTGAGTTAGTTACATAATTCATACTAATAAATTACTTAATTTTAATTTAGTATTTTAAAACCGATCAAACTAGACCGGTCATGTCTGGTCCGGTC
Source organism: Pterocarya stenoptera (assembly GCA_003123785.1). Taxonomy (NCBI): domain Eukaryota; kingdom Viridiplantae; phylum Streptophyta; class Magnoliopsida; order Fagales; family Juglandaceae; genus Pterocarya; species Pterocarya stenoptera. Next base: position 7,423 of record QEOT01004014.1, read on the forward strand.
CGGAAAAATGATGGACCAAAAATACTCGGTCCATCGCCGAACCGGACCAGACCGACCTATTTGCACCCTTATTAGGGATGGACTTTCTAGAGATGTACTATACAGAAGCCCCACACCCCAGCACACCACTTAAGAATACGTGTGTGTGTGTGTGAAACTTCTAATTTGCCCCTTCCTTCAAGAGCAAGTACCCCCGTTTTGGTCCACTCTGGCAAATATTTTGTTGTGAAATTTTTATACTTTACAGTAAACTATTATTCAATTATGATTAATATGTAACATTTTATATAATAAAATAAATGAAATGAGAGTGTGATGTATAATATTACTCTCACTTTTCCTTTTGGCTATGTATTTTTTTAAACATGCATTAGATATATTAAACATGTTAGGTGATGTTTGAATAGTGAGTTTAGATGAAAGTTGAATAAAATATTGTCTGAATATTATTTTTTAATATTATTATTATTTTAAAATGTGAAAAAATTGAATTATCTATTATATTTTGTGTGAAAATTTGTAAAAATTGTAATATTAAGATGAGATGAAACACTTTTTTGTATCCAAACATCTTAATGTCATGTTTCATACACTTGGGCTAAGTTCTTGCAACCTGAGCCTGGATGTTTCCATCTGCTATAATAAAGAGAATAATGAGCTCGGGGGTGGTCCGGAGAGCATTCAATGTCAAAGTTAGTAGTTTGTCTAGATGAAATGCTGGAGAATCGTATAGTTTAGAGAGTCCTATTCGTACCTAGATCATGACATTTATTTGAGAGTTCGGAGAGTACATTCTCATACCTTGCGTCAGGGGGTCTGTGTCACACCTATAATGGCCCCGATCATGGCCATTAATGTAGCGTAGCGTCTAAGATGGTGTCATTAATGCGACGTAGTGCCTAAGGTGCCGCCATAAATGCGGTGTAGCTTCCAGAAAGGTGTCTTGATGGTTGAAGATTGGCGCAATCATTTCTTGTCTCCATCGTCAGAGAGTGAAAGGTTGTTCGTGCTTCTCGTTCACTTGCCAACGTGTATCCTTTAATGCTGGTCATCATAGGCAATTGTCAGGGTCGATGTGTCCCCGTCTGTCCCCTACAACATGTTTCCTGCATGAAACATTCCCTTTCTACTAATGCGGCCCGTGATGGTTCCTGTGCCGTGAGGTGAAAAAGACAAGTTCTGGTTCGAGGGAGGCTTTAGTATCTGGCCAGGCTCAACCCAATGAGCCAAAGGAGAGAAATATCCCTTCCAAAATAGTTACAAGATACAAGAGTTAAAAGGTTGATAGGTCCCAACAATCAAATACAACACATGAAAAAGGAAAAAAAAAAAAAAAAAAAAAAAAAATCTGAAGGAAGTGACTTAGCTCCCACCCATTTCCACACGAGGGAAAGCCGCCGGATGCAATTTGTTTTCCTACATTTATTTGGTAACATGCAAAAGATCTTCAAAAGCGAAAGAATAGTAAACCATGTGTTCTTTTGCCTTTCCCACTTCATATATTTGTAAAATCGATGTTTATTGTATAAAATCTTTGTAAAAATTACATTCAAGTAATAATGTACAATATTCTTTGCTAATCAAAAGTGTATTGAGAAGTTGAAAGAAGGGTTTCAGAATGAAAAATCACAGGTTTAATTATCCCGGAGGCATTGCTGTAGGTACTCATTTTCCTTCCTTATGGCATCCAGATCAGCTTGTAGCTTGTCAACATTTAAGCCACGAGATGCCATAGCCGCTAGCTTCATTTCATGTTCGGCCACTTCTCTTTGTACTCTATCAGAGGCCAGGATTTTCTCAGATATCTGTTCAAATGCCTCGTGGAAGCTAGTGAGAAGTCTATATGCCTGTCTTCCTACTGGATCTTTCTTCGCTTCCCTGCACATGCATACTTCTTTTCAGCACAAATCGATCAACTTCATTAGGACACTACAGCCTACAGGGGCAGCAACAGCAAACAGTCTGTACCTGAATACCATTTCATCTACGATAGCATAAGTTCGATGAAGGCGTTCTTGGGTAGAATTACTTTCCAATTGAAGCTCCCTGGTCTCTTTTAAGATCCGATCTATGTCAGCATCTTGTTTCCGACTGTTCTTTGTTATCTCCTTTATCCGCTGAATGTAGGAATTCCTACATGCCGTTTTGGGCTGTCTCTCAAGTTCTGCACAAAGTTGAGAATGTTCCTCCTCCCTATAGAATGACAAGACAGTTGCAGCAAGAACAGGCAAAGTAGTACGCAGAAAATGTGAAATGATCTTTTGTCAAGGAAGGGTAAAGATAAGAAGGAAGAGAGATGAATAAAATTAAAAAGAAAAGGAAAAACTGTCTTTACACTCAAAGGAAGCATAGAAGTGTAAAGATCCAAACCAGAATTATACCTCTGTCTAATTTCAGACAAGACACACTGCTTTTCCAACTCAACTTCTCTCAACTTTTGGAGCTTTTCTTGAGCTTCTGGGTTGTTGGCATATAAAGACTCCTCAAGACTTCTCTTCCTCTCTTCCAGAGACTCTCTAAGAGCTTCCCTGTGGAAGATTGATTATGTCAGGTGAAATCAATATTTGCATCTCCATGCTAGCAAAAAAAGAAAAAAGTTAGTTTCCCTTTTCAAATGTACATTTTAAATTATTCTAAAGTAAAATATCTTAAAAAAGTGCATGCTCAAAACATGTCATTGCGGAAAAGCAGAAGGGAACATTTTTATGAGAAAAAAGGCAGCGATATCCTACCATGCTGATTCCAATTCAGCAAGATTACACTTTTTGGCGTCAATTTTCTCATTGAGCTGCCCAAGGTAGAAGTCAAGGGGATGCTCTGCATCAAAAGCCATCTCTGCTGCTGCCCTTAACAGTTCCAATTCTTCCTCAAGTTGCCGTAGTCCAGTGTTATTTGTTGTTCTCTCCTCCAAAAAAGATTTTTCTTTATTTTTTGTTTTTCCAGTCTCACATATTATCTAGTCAAAAAACAAACATCAAATAAAGCCCATCATCAGGATTTTGTTTCCAGAATGCTAAGAACTTTGTTCTAAGAAGAATATAAATTTGAATTCTAAATTTAAGCTTTCGACTGCCTTTCGATGCCTCGCCTCTTACACCATTGTTAGAAACTAGATCATCTTGAGTCCTTGACTGCATGGTTTGTTTCTAATACCATTTAACTAGTCCATTCAATAATTGTCCGAATTCACAATAATTCAAATGAAAATACCTTGGAAGATTGCTCTCTAAAAGAAGATCCTTTCTGTTCAAACACTAGAACATCTTTATCATCTCTCCAAGCTGCAGTTTCTTCATTTCCTGCTGTATCTCTTCCAGCATCCACCACTTCTTCAGAAGATTCCTTCCCACTCAATACAGTAGTCAGTTTGTCCTTGCTGAAATCTCCAGTCCTGGAGAAATATACATCATCAATATCCGCTTCATCCATTTTTCTTGGAATGAGATCAGCCTCATGGAGCCAGCTAAGAGAGGCATCTCCAATCTTGGTATTCAACCCCTCCGAAACGTCAATATTCAGTCTTAGATCTTCCAATTTGGCTCCGACTTTCTTACAACTAAGATCTACCCCTCCATTATTATCCTTCTTTTGCCAGTCCTTGGAAGTGCTTTTTTGATCATCATCTTTTATTCTCCCTCTACCCTTCACATCAGCAGTTCTTCTATCTTCAGATATCTCAGAAAGCCTCTCTACCAGGAATCTGATCAACTTATACAAGTCCTCTTCAGACGGATACAGGAACTGCCGTAAGCAACACATATAGTCTGTTTCTAAGCATAATTTCAAAAAAATAAAAAAACAGACGATAACCATAAGGAGAAGAAAATGAAGGACACGCAGCAAAAATTAAGNATAGAAAGTATTAAGTGTCAAGGTTCACTGACCAAAAAAACAATCAAACATCGAGGACAAAAGTACAAGTGACACTGAACCGCTCCAATTGCCAGAGGAAAGGTCAAATGATTAAATGTAAACTTGAAATTTTTAGTTGAACACTCCATGGTGACTTGCAAACACGGGTGTAACCAAACTTTATAAATTCTCATACTACAGAATCCATAATCTTTTGGAAAGCTTTACGTCGACACCATAGACAAATAAAATCTGTAACCGAAGTTCATGGCAAAATAACTAATTCTAATTTGGTATGGAAACACTCTGGGAGGAACAAATTGCAGTCTTTCCTCTCCATAATAATCGCAAAAGCAATTCAATTGTAAAATAGAGAAATAATCGAGCAAAACTAAAGAAAAAAAATCAAACTATTCTGCAATCAGTTAACTTTGTGAACTGCAGTTGGAGCGGTTCAGTCATACACCGAGGCCCATATAATAATAAACTAATTTTTTCATGAGGTACCCTAGTTCTGATCGTACTGAACCCCTTTCTTCGAGGAGAAATGCTGGTTATCGACAAACAAAAAACACCCAAGTCCAAAATTAAATTTTTGTGAAAACCAAACTTCGTAAAATCTAAATGCCGCGTTTCACCATGTCACTTTTATAAGCCGAAGTAATGTTTTTCGTTCGCCCTCTTTTTGTTTCTGAGCAAAAGAATGCTTAGCAAATTGTCAAACATTCCTATTTCTTAACCCTGTCCAACATTTTCGGAGCAACCAACTCAAACTCAAACAATCCAAAAACGCCATTTTTTTTTACTTGACTAACCTTGTGGAAATTCATGTCTCCGATGTAACCCAGATTCTTAATCCCTGACGCGATGTCCGAACAGATCTTGACATGGGTGGCCATGGATCCATCGGGAAGAGAGGTGGGAAAGGATGCCGTGTGGTCGAGAAGGTTAAGGCACTGGGCGCAGATGGAGACCAAGGTGTTGGGGTCGAGGTCTCGGAGCGAAGAAACGCTTGGTGGGATCGAAATACCGGAGCTCTCCAGCGAGTTCATGAGTATCTCCTGCGACTCGTCCATTATATTTTTCTTCAAAGAACTTGAAAATCCGTCCGGGGAGCTGTGTTTGTGTCGAGTGTGTTCTGTATTGTGCGTCTTTGTTCTCGTTGATTTTTAAGTTACGGCAGCAACGAAGCCTGTTTGGCCTGGCCTCCGATAAAAATAAGTACAATATTGATAATCTTTTTAGTAATTAAGTTAATTATAATATTATAATATTTGGGAATAAGTATTTACACAATTATATTTTTATTTGAGGATTTTTTTATAAAATGATATTATTTTTATTAAAAAATTAAAATATGATTATATAAATAATTATAAAAGTACATCATTTTCAATGAGNTAGAATTATATTTTTATTTGAGGATTTTTTTATAAAATGATATTATTTTTATTAAAAAATTAAAATATGATTATATAAATAATTATAAAAGTACATCATTTTCAATGAGCAACTTTGATCTCTTTTTTTAACTCTTTACAAATTCACTATGTTACCATGCATAAAAAGATGTTTGGATTGAGAGAGAATTCCTAGAAAATCTTGAGAAGTTCTTGATTTCCAAACATGCAATTCTATCCTGAACCTGTTTTCCCCTATTTTATATCTTTTTTAAAATTATGCAATATGATTTTTTTATAAGTCAAAATTATGAAATATGATTACATTGCACTCTGTAATCTCCGTTGCAAAGCAGAATAAGTGAAATTGAAAATATGTTTCACTTCATTTTTAGGATCTAAAATCTCAATGAAATATTGAAGCGGAAAAAAAAAAAAAAACCAGTGAGTTCCCGTTACATATAATGAGCAGACTCGACTATAGATAGTTTCTGGTCATGTTCTTGGCATGTTCACGAGGCAAGTCAAGTCATTATGGTTGCAAGGGGCATGTTGGAACTAAAACAAAGCCATTTTCGTAGTCCTAAAACTGGAAATGGAAAGCACATGGCCCACCAACCTTTCCGCTGCCTCCACATTATAGGCAGGTTTTCGATTTCTTGCAGTATGATTCACAACATTACAAAGTTGATTCACCCCCCATTAAGGATAGTTTGAGCAGGTAGCTACCCCCTGGAAGCCGCCCAAGAACATGGAAATTAAGAGAGATGATGAAATTGAGGTTATGTCATTGTCTCCCCCAACAATGGGAACTATGCAGATTGCTGGGAGTACCGGTTTTGGTCACAACATTGAGTTCATGTCTCAAGCCTACCTTAGAAATAGGTACTCAGAGATTGATTTAGAAGATGCGAGTTCTAATACCAACAAAGATCACCCTCTTCCAATATTTCTCAAGGTACTAGTATGTCTAACCGTTTCTACTTGAAGGAAGCTTTTGAGCTGAGCTAAAACTCTCATTGTTTGCACAAAATTTGAGACCCTATTGATATCGAAAGCAAAGCAACTCATAACGCATGAAATTCTTGAGGATTTGACTCTTTTCTTATATATATGATCATGTTTGTTACAGTTTCAATATAATTGCTAGACATATTTTGTGGGTCTCTTGGTGATGCAGTTTGAAGATGTGGAGTATAAGGTGAGAAGTAGCCAAGCTTCCTCCAACAACCCGGTGAAGTCAGTTGTTTCCAAGGTAGCAACACAACTTAACATGGAGCAAGACAATTGCAAGCAGATATTGAAGGGTATAACTGGAAGCATCGGCCCTGGAGAAATCCTTGCTCTGATGGGTCCTTCTGGTAGTGGGAAAACGACCTTGTTAAAAGTGATAGGAGGAAGACTACTTGACAACGTTGAAGGAAATATTACTTATAATGACATCCCATATAATGCAGCTGTTAAGAGGAGGTCAGCCAACTTCACAGAAACTTCATCCATGTCATCCGAATACACTCTCAAAGGTGTAGAAGATATATTAATATCGTATTTTTGCCTTACAGGATAGGATTTGTGACACAAGATGACGTGCTCTTCCCACAATTAACAGTGGAAGAAACCTTGGTTTTTGCTGCATTTTTAAGGCTTCCAAGCAATATGAGCCAACAACAAAAATATGCAAGAGTGGAGATGATTGTGAAGGAGCTAGGCCTTGAAAGGTATATGTTAAATGGGAGAGTAGCTGAAGGGTATCTTAAAAGATTATATTCAACATAGCTGGGTCATATTAAAGAAGTTCGTTCTTTTTTTTAAACATACTTTCAGCAGCTCCTCTAAATGATCTCTTGTATAACCATAGATGTCGTCACACAAGAGTAGGAGGAGGATTTGTAAAAGGAATATCTGGAGGAGAAAGAAAAAGAACCAGCATTGGTCATGAAATTCTTGTCGATCCTTCGTTATTGTTGCTTGATGAACCAACTTCAGGTCTTGATTCCACCTCGGCCAATAGACTCCTTATAATTCTTCAAGGACTTGCTAAGGTACCATCACTAGATGCATTTTCTATGTGCTATATTGCAGTTTATAAATTGGACTAGTTGAAGATTACATTTGACGGTCTACAGGCAGGAAGGACAATAATCACAACCATCCATCAACCATCAAGCAGAATGTTTCACATGTTTGACAAAATTCTGCTAATATCAGAAGGCTACCCTGTGTACTATGGGAAGGCTAGAGAGTCTATGGAGTATTTCTCATCGTTAAGGTTCATCCCAGAAATACCCATGAATCCTGCAGAGTTCATGCTTGATTTAGCAACTGGTCAAGTGAGTGACATAAATGTACCTGGAGATTTTTTGGAAACTCGAGGATCCCCTGACTCAGAGAAGGCCATCATCAAAGTAAGAACTTGAAATTTTACGTCTTACAAATTCTGCCTCCCCTCTCTAAACATCTGTCTGTGTGTTATGTTAGTTTCTACAACTCCAATACAAAACTCAGCTGGAGCCTAAGGAAAAAGAAGAAAATCATCGAACAACAAAGACATCAGAGCATCTTCAATTAGCCATTCAAGTAAAGAGGGACTGGACAATGACTTGGTGGGAGCAATTCAAGGTACTGTCAAAGAGAACATTTAGGGAAAGGTGCGAGGATTATTTTGATAAGCTAAGACTTGTTCAAGCACTAGGAGTTGCAGTCTTGTTGGGCCTTCTATGGTGGAAATCCAAGATTGACACCGAGGCTCGTCTCAGAGATCAGGTAAATTACCATGACTTCATTTCGTGCAGTTAAAAATTTTAGCAGCTCTTCAATTTCATTTTTTAGCTTCTTTAATGCTCGTATGTTTCAATCATGCCATGCATTAGACTGAATCTTCATGACCTAAATTGCAGGTCGGTTTATTGTTCTACATTTGTATCTTTTGGACATCATCATCAATTTTTGGAGCAGTATACGTGTTCCCGTTTGAAAAAATATATTTGGTGAAGGAAAGGAAAGCAGACATGTATAGATTAAGCGTATACTATGTGTGCAGCACCCTTTGTGACATGGTGGCACATGTTCTCTATCCTACGTTTTTCATGCTCATTTTGTACTTCATGGCTGGCTTCAAGAGAACTGTCCCTTGCTTCTTCCTGACACTATTTGCCATACTTTTGGTAGCTATAACAAGCCAGGTAAGTCTATGAATTTCCAATACTGGGTTTATATTGCTTCGACAGTTCAATGAATCTCTTTCTGCCTCTAGGGGGCAGGAGAACTATTTGGAGCTGCAGTTTTGAGTATCAAAAGGGCTGGCATGGTTGCTTCTATGCTATTAATGTTGTTTCTTCTCACTGGAGGTTACTATGTCCAGGTATACATTGCTCCTGGTTTGAAAACTAATGGTCTAATTTAAATCCCATTTTCGAATTTCATGAAGACGCATGCAGTCCATGTAAAAATAACAGGTCTGTTAATGCTAGCCGCAGACCCTTCCTTTTGCTAGTTGCCTAAGCTTGTTGACAACAGCCAAGGCGAGGGTTCTAGAGTTGCTTCTGGGACCAAATAGTACTTGATTTATATAACTATCATATTAACCATCTGGAGCATTGAAAATAGTACTTGGTTTGGGTTTCCTTGAGAGTCTTCAACCCTATATTGTAGTTGAAATATTTTGGGAATCAGTAAAGTATTGCAGACACATACATAAACCTGGCTGAATGTTTTAATTGCAGCACATACCAAAATTTATGCGGTGGTTGAAGTATTTGTCGTTCATGTACTATGGCTTCAGACTTCTCCTGAAAGTGCAATATTCTGGAGACGAATTGTACGAGTGCCAAAGCAAAGGAGGGTGCAGGACCCTGCAGAGTTCACCTTCTTTCAACGCGGTGAACCTGAATGGTGGATTGGAAGAAGTATGGGTTCTGCTTGGCATGGCTCTAGCTTACCGGTTGTGTGCTTACTTTTGCCTTCGCAGAAGAATTAACATATGCACTCTTTGAATGTATGTTTCATTCCATGTTTCTAAAGAATAAGAGCAACTTCTGAGCAGCTCTATGTTTCTTAATGTTTAATATAGGTTTGTACTATGATCATTATAATCTTTCGCTTGAGTTCATGATCTGAAATTGCACATGCTGGTGGAAAAAACTGAATCAAAGTTCTAAAACCTAGCCAATTACGAATTGCCCTTGAAACTCAGGCAGTCCAAAAGATGTCTTCGACCCTTATCATTCATTTTTTTCCCCCAACTGGCTTGGTGCTCTGAGGTCGTTCTTTACTACAGTGTTAATTGTCTTTTTAAGAACTCTTTTTCAAAACCAAAAAGAAAAAGACCACAGGAAGACTCTTGATGCAGTAAACGGTCCAAAACATTGCATTCGATGGGTGGACTACTAGTAGAGTTCTATAATTATTTAGTCCCAAAGGGCAATATTTATGGAGTAAAGGTTTTACAGTTTCATTCAATAGGGGAAAATAGAAGTGCCAGTAATTTCACTCATGAGTTCTATCCAACACAATGAAGGAGTAGTTACAGTGCAGTTCTTGAAGAGGATTTAATTGACAGAGTCTGTCAACAAAGCGAATCAAGTTATCAAGGGAATAAATGATAACGAAAATGATTTGATCGGGATGATAAGAATTTGAAACGAATTCTGAAGCCTAAAACCCAAATCCAAAATAAACAGCTACCCAAAAAACATTTGACAAAAAATAATGGAAGAAACAATCGTTCAGAGAAATCTTTTTTCTCAGGTAAACATGGAGTACAAGATTTAGATGTTAATAAAGGTTTGGAAAAGAGTATTGGTCAATACCCCCAATAATGGCCAATATGGTTAATGATTTATATGTTACAGGTCCCCCACGAACCCACATCTCAATTCTCTCCTCTGTCCCAAAAACGGTCTTTCCGGGTCTGACACGCACACCACATATCCAACTCCAGCACAATAGAATCTATTTTCCCCTTTCCCTCTTTCTGACTTAATCCCCCTTGTATCAGTCCAACATAGGTGGAAGGCTGGAAGCATTCAGTTTCACCTTAACTGAGACTGGAATAGAAACAGGGAAATGGAGCTAGTCCCGTACTCTGACCCAAAAACCGAAAATCCAAGCTCCACAACCCCACCATGGCAAGATATGTTCCGTACCGCCTCAATCCGCAAACCCTCTCCATCCTCGTCTCCACCTCCTCAGCCCCACGCGCCACCACAACCTCACGAGCCTCCACCTCCAAACCCAAATCACTCCCTCTCCGGAGACCCCCAGGTCCGGCTGGCCCTCTACATCGCCATGGCCCACGCCGGTGTCGCCTTCGCCATCTTTATCCTCTACTTCATCTGCAAACTCCTCGGGGAGTATCTTCGCCCGATTCAGTGGGCCGTGCTCTGCTCCATTCCTCTCAGAGGCATTCAACGAACGCTCGTCTCCTTCTGGTCGGAACCCTTGAATCTCGGACTAACCGAGACCGTTTTCGCCGTCCCAGTTGCCCTTTTTAAAGTCTTCGTCCATACCCTCGTCGAAATTCGCAATCTTTGCTTCCGGATCCTCAGAAGAAAGCCGAAATCCGAGACCCCAAGACGGAACCGTAGTGGCTTCTCGAAGCTACTGAGATTGCTTTTGTCGTTTGGGATATTCATCATTGCTTATGAGAGATTTGGAGGAATTATGTCTCTGGGCTTGATCGGACTAGGGCTCGTGTTTAGCTCCAGGAAGGTGGATTCGACAATGTCGGCCTTATCGTCGTTTCGGAGCTATAGCTTTCGCCGTAGTCCAGTCAGTGCATTCTTCACTCGCGGAATATTGAAGAGGCTGAAAACCATTGTGGCAATTGGGCTGATTATTGGAATGATTATTGGGTTTTTAGTTGGGGTCATGTTCTTCTCGTACAAGATTGGGGTCGAAGGAAAAGACGCGGTGATTTCTCTGAAACTACACGTGGAAGAGAGCAACTATGCTGAGAAGATTGGTGTGAAGCAGTGGATGGACGAGAATGATGTGCCCGGAATGGTGGATAGGTACACTACTACGTTCTATGAGACTGTGTTGGATCAGATTGATAGTTTGGCAATGCAGTATAATATGACCGAGCTTGTGACTGAGATCAAGCAATTCGTGATAAAGAGTCCGGCTAACTCTTCGGCGCCTTCAACATCTTTAGCTAGTCCTTCGCCATATACAGAGAAGTTTTTAAGCTTGAGAAATAGGATTAGCAATAGGGAATGGGGGCAGATATATAAAGAGTTGGATGAGATGTTTAGGGAATTGATAATCACCAGAGACGATTTGGTTGTGAAGGCCAAAGAGTTTGCGGTTAGAGGGGTGGACGTGTCACAACGTGTGTTTGCTAGCAGTAGAACCGTGTTAGGCAGCAGTGCAAAGCTTGTGATTTCCATTGGGTATTCGATTGTATCTGGGGCTGCAGAGGTTTTCAATTTCGTGTCTCAGTCAATGGTGTTCTTCTGGGTGTTGTATTATCTGATCACGTCGGAGTCTGGTGGGGTGACTGAACAAGTTATGTGCATGCTTCCTATATCAAGTCCGGCAAGGGTTAGATGTGTTGAAGTTCTTGATAGAGCAATCTCGGGTGTGCTTTTGGCTACGGCTGAGATTGCCTTTATTCAAGGATGTCTCACCTGGCTTTTGTTTAGACTATGCAATATACATTTCTTGTACATGTCGACAGTACTTGCATTCATCAGCGCTCTGTTGCCAATCTTTCCAGCTTGGTTTGCCACAATTCCAGCAGCTCTGCAACTGTTAGTGGAAGGCAGATACATATTAGCCATTAGTTTGTCCATTATTCATCTTGCGCTTACGGATTATGTTGCATCCGAAATTCATGAGGACACACCTGGTCATAGTGGTTATCTTACAGGGCTTAGCATCATTGGCGGAATGACATTGTTCCCTTCTGCATTTGAGGTAACTTGCTCCTTATAGCGTTGTGATTTTTCAGTTCATGTAGTTTTCCCTTTCGGTGTATCAGTGCAATCCTAAGATGTACATTCCCCCTTGCTTTGTTTGCAACAGAATGCTTGGAAAATTATTGAAGGTTTATTGATATGCAGATAATGGACTTATTTTTTATTTTTATAAGTAAACGGTAGCATTAATAAGAATAGGCATAGCCCAAGTATACAAGTTAGTATATAAGAGATAAAACCTATCTAGTTCTCTATAAAAGAAATAAGAAAATTATGTACATTTAGGCCATTTAAATCTACAGCAATAGCCCAAAGAAATAAGGTGCGGAAAAATAAAGTTCTAAGATCCTCTATTGTCCGCTCCTTATCTTCAAATGTCTGCTCGTTACGCCCTCGCCATATGCACCATATAATGCAAATAGGAACCATCTTCCACACATCTTTGATTTGTGGAGCACCACCCAGCATTACCCAACTAGCCAATAATTCTACCACTATAGTCAGATTATTAGTAGTCAGAATCTTACTCAGGGCCGCTGTCCAAGTGAAAAATAGTGCTTTGGGAGGCACTTATTCCTCCACAATCTTCTCCAAGGGAAATGAGTGTTTGGAAGCAAAGTAAGGGAGTTACAGAAGGAGCCAACCGAGAAGGCATCTTTACCTGTAGGTGTCCACCACAACTTATCTTCACGCAGTCCAGACATCCTCGAAGAGTACACTCGGCTGAAAAAAGCCTCAAAACTGTATATTTCCCAATCTTGAGCTGCTCCACTAAAGGTGACATTCTAATGGGCTTGGTCCCCTGAACAAACATGAGATCCACCATTGAAGCTTCTTGATCACATGCCACTCGGAAAACGAACCATGATATGGACTTATATATGGAAGATTAACTAGTTTGCAGATTGAAAGAGTTTCTACTAACATAATTTGATTGGAAATACTTTTTTATTTTATCAATGAACCTTAAATTTGTTTGGATGCTGTGAAGCTACAGCATCATTTTCCAAATGATACTTGAAAGTGTGCTTGTTTGTGTCTTCTGTAATTGATGTGCAGCGTGCACGTAACATAGTCAAAGTCTAATTCTGATGGCAAGTGTGGTTCTCTATTTAGAAGATAGCTAGTAAAAATTAAATGAGTTCCAATTCGGTTTGACGTTGAACTTGAACGCAAATTTATTTAGAAAGGTGCACTTTCAGATGCATATTTACAAATGGCTTTGCTGGTAGTGAAAAATTCATCTTGGGGCAGCTGTACCTTTTTTAACCAAGAAAGATACATATCGTTGGAATGCTTGACGCCAGTCACAAGAACTTCCTACTCATGTATTCTCATCTGTCCTTTGTATTTTATCGTTCTGCCAGTGAAACATCTCATTTTGCCATTTTGGTGTTTTTTCAAATTAAATTTAGTGGTGTCGGATTTAGTTTGTTGTAGAATGTTTTTATTTGTAGCTTGTGTGCACAATTTGTCCTAATGCTGTACTAATGATGCTTGCTGTGTCTTTTGGACTTATATTTATTGTTCTACAGGGAGCAATTATGGGTCCGCTGATCACTACAGTTGTGATCGCTTTGATAGATTTGTATGCAGAGTTTTTTTTGGAAGAACATAAGGAAAAGGATAAGTAGAATGCAAAGGAAGCCTCTGCCAGTGCCTACTTTGCATGTAGTTGATTGGAGTACTTGGGACGGGTTGGAACACACTACAAGGGTCGATGCTTGAACATGATCCTCTTTGTCCTCATTTTCGATATATCATGTGTTATTCAAGAATTGTTATTAGGATGTTGTTTTTACTTCCAGCCCCCCCGCCCAAGGAAAAGAAAAGCCGTCTCCTTGTTGACATTTCTGTAACATTTGATGGATCATTGTATTCTTTCTGTTTGCAGCAGCTTGGTTAAAGTGAAAAGTTGTAAATTATTCATCCATGTAACTATGTAAGATTGTGGTTTGTTCAGTTCGCAACATGCAGATTTTAATGTGGTTTTTCGGTGCTTTTGAATTGGATGATAGCAGTGCACACATATAAGACATACAAGCTTGAAACTTCCACCAAGACGAGACCATACCGAGAGAGTACCAAACTCTAGCACTATATATTGGGAGTAGGGATGCTTTGATGGAGATCCAAAATTTGTGTTTGCCCGCTTGCGAGGATGCAGAGGGATTTTCCACCTGGGTTTTAATGTTGTATGGGATGCAAGGTCCCTCGAGGAGTGCTTTTGTGACGGACCGAGTAGCACCTTGCCCATTACCACCTTTCGCAGGTGCCCACATGGGTCGAGCCGTAGTCGTCATCTCATCGCAATACTGGGAGTTATCCCCTCGGTCAAAACAGGAAGAAGGCCTGCATCGGGGCCGGACCAAGAGAATAGATAGGAACCCAAATATAAAGTCTAGGTTCAGCCGAGCACATCAACAGTGATCCAAGCCCTAGTCCATATATGAGGTGTGGGTTGGGTCACGTATACTTCAAAGGCCCAAGCTAAAGAAGATAGGTGGATAGGAAATCATGACAAACATATGGCAAAAAAGATAGTCTAGAAACTACTAACAAATACACTCATCAATTCTAAATATCACCACTCGGACATGACGGATAGAAGAGAATATCTGAGGAAGGCACATTGCATTAATGAAGGATATGGAACTTAGAGAGACAGACATGCCACATTAATGAGAAAGAAGAAAACTTAGAGAAGAATATATGTCGCATTCAATGTGGCTCAGGACTTGAAGCATATTAGGAAAAGCCTTGTGTCAGGAGCTATCATCATCAAATATGAACATCCAATAGCATAACCGATGGGCAGCATAAGTGTCTAATTGCCTACCGAGCGACACCCCACTACTGTAAAGGTCGGNGCTTAGAGAGGCAGACATGCCACATTAATGAGAAAGAAGAAAACTTAGAGAAGAATATATGTCGCATTCAATGTGGCTCAGGACTTGAAGCATATTAGGAAAAGCCTTATGTCAGGAGCTATCATCATCAAATATGAACATCCAATAGCATAACCGATGGGCAGCATAAGTGTCTAATTGCCTACCGAGCGACACCCCACTACTGTAAAGGTCGGACCATTGAGTATAAATAAGTATCATCCACGATCAATGATTTGGTACAGTCCATAATGTTAGGAAGATATGATTCTAGCAATAATAGACTCTAAGTTCCCTATTCACCAACTTTACGAAACCGCTTCCGATCACCCGAACGTGAAATTGCCCATGCCGCGAAACCCAACATCAAGACCTATCAAGACCACGACCACAAGGATATTCCATTAAATTACAATACAAATCCATTTATCGCTCCATCCACAGTGAGAGATTTCTTCTCTATTCCAACCCAGGAACGTGAAATTACACAAAGAAAGAAGAAAGGCTAGTAAAATTTTGCACTTGCAGGTTTCCGAGGTATTTTCCCGGCAGCCAAACCAAAATGAATTTCGGAAAAAGAATAATTTATGGAGCATGAAAGGATTAAGCCGACCTACGGAAATCGATATCGTTTCTTGGGTTCCGATCCCGGCCGCCCGGGGGGGGGGGGGGGGG
>QEOT01004014.1:23256-61571 GCA_003123785.1 Pterocarya stenoptera
ATGGGGGGGGGGGGGGGGGGGCCGAATGGGGTCCGTGGATAGGTAAAGAATGGGCTGCAGAGCCATAAGGCCTGGTGCCTTGGGGTCGGGTTGGCTAAATTCAGGCCGAGCCCGCCCTCATCGCCTCCTAACTCCAAGAACTGGTCGCGTTGGGTGTGTAAAATGTTTGCGTTTGAGAGTAGCCCAAGCCTCAAGTTCGACGAAATTAGAGATAAGGTTGTTCGCTTCCGTATTATTTTGTCTCTCCAATCTCCATCATATCCAGTTTCTGAATGTGACTACTTTTCCCCTCAAACAAATTGCCCAATCTCAACCTCCACACGTTGCTCTCAGTTACCGACTGAGGTGGTTTATTGTGCTTCAATCTTTAATTAAATCATTTTGTTCTCTCTAAACTTGACACTTCCCAGTTCCCCCAACACATTGCCAAAAGATACCGGCCAAACTGATCCAATATGCGTCTTGCAAGAAACCCATCTTCGTAAATTTCTCGGATGTACTTAAAAAAAAAAGAAAAACACAGATACTTACTGAAGTTGATAGCACGTATTCTTTGTCTGAAAATGGAATTTGTTTATGGTAATGATAGGATTATGGCGAACTCTATTTCTAAATCACCAATTAAGCTGGTGAGAAACATGTTTTCGAGTGGATTTCAAAAAAGAAATGGGTGTCTCGGCAGTCGGCACCATCCATATATAGGCAGGAGGCTATTGCGACAAAACCCCTTTCAATTTTGTGGCTCACTCGTAAGGTCTCTCCTATAGCATGTTAGATTCAAAATTGAATATGATTTGATTGAAAATAGAGGTCAAGATCAAATCTCTTTTTCCTCTTTTCTACACTATTTTTTGCAGAAAACAAAATCAATATTTGGGGCTCACTCGTAACACATGGCTTGTTTCTAAGAAAATGATGTCAGGAATTGCGACAGAATATAAGTGGCTCAAAATGCTCCAATCATGCTGTGTGTTTCGAAATATGTCTCTTAATTAAGACCCATCTAATTGTTGTCCTTGAATTCTCATAGGACGACAATGTTCTTCCCTACCTCTCCCAGCAGCCAAACTTCCCCACTGCAAGAATGGTGTGGCCAATATTCAACAAGGAGGAAGCACAAAAGAGGGCCATGCTCCAACATAATACAACTGGCTAGTGGGATTGGTTGGCCAACTGCTACCCATAAAATCTCAGAGCCACAGTACCCGCCATAATTCAAATCACTTTGTTTATATTCTATTAGTAAACATAAATTAGCCGACGTAATTATCTTATAATCCCTTTAATAAACCTAAACTTTAATATTATACTGAAACGTATTCGTTTTTACTTCAATTTTCTATTAGGGGAAGAGACGGGCATCCGCTGCAGTTGCAGAACCACTTGCACTCTTGAGTCTGAAGCTTTGCTTGCTTAATAAACATTAGCCAGATGGAGGTTAGGCCAACGGTTAGCTTCCCTCCAAACCCTCTGATTTTCTTGGACTCAAAGCAAAGCTGTTGCTGGTGATTTTTGGTCACCATCCGAGACACCCAACTTCACCTTCCTGACATATGCTTCAACCCCACCTTGTTCTGCTCGCCTTGCCCTATCCTTCTATTTACAGTTCAAAATTCCCACGATTTTGTTCATATTGAGCTCCATCCACAAATCCCCATTAGTGCTTCTGACCTCTAGTGCATGGTGTGGTGCCTTCTGGAGTGATTTTGGGTTGAGAGTTTTAGGTTGTTAAAGTTCCAAGCTTGTGTGGTGTAGGAGTTCCTGAAAAGTTGATCGGGTGGTGGAGACCCAGTACATTTCTTTAGCTGTAGAGCTGAATTACAGCAACCCATAAATAGTTGGTGCTTGAATTTTTCACCGTAATGAGCTGTGGGCTTTCTGGGATTTGGTATACATTAGAGTTGGGTTCTGAATTAGGGGTTTTTGCTTACTGCAGCTGGCAAGTTCACCCGGAGCTTTTTTATGTACGCAGAGAAGGTTAGCAAGCTAATTCTCATGGGCTGCCCCACCCAGCTGGTACTTATATTTTGAACTCTCATGAATAGTGTGACTCTGCGAATTTGCCAAAAGCCACTTTTTTTGTGACTCAACAATGCCATCTTTGTGATTGCAAATTCCCTTATGCTGTTATTCCGATTTCAGTTAAAATCATGACACTCCTATATATATAGATTGTTTGTGATGATAGAGTGGCCAAAGGGGTAATATCAGTTTTTCATTCGGAAAAGTTTTGAGGTTGATTTTTAGTCCGGTAAAAATAATTCCAAATGAATACTCGGTACTTCTTTCCACCGGACTCCTTGTGCAACTCAGGAAGTGCGGCTTCATTTTCATCAAATCCTTCAGCAGGACGAGATCGTATGTTTGTGGGCACTCAACACAGGCCTGTTCGTGCCCTACCTTCTTCTTTTTTGGGAAGGATAGCGATGAGGATCTCCAGAGCAAGGTGGTTCTCCTTCTTAAGAAGAGTATTCCACTACCAGAATGGATCAAGATCCGATCTTGGCTCTAATCCTTTCAATTCTGGCACTTGGATGTTGATGGAGTTTATAGCTTTGGTTGTTCAAATAAGCACCACAACATTTACTCTAGCCATTTCCAAGAGGGAGATGCCTGTTTGGCCTATGAGAATGTGGATTGTTGGCTATGATATTGGCTGTATGCTTAGTCTGCTGCTGCTCTACGGGCACTACCGGCATCTTCATCTGACTCATGAAGATGGTTTCAGCCTTTCTGAAATGGAACAGCAGGGGGGCAGCGAAGAATCCAGGTATCCTTTTACGGCAGTGCCCTTCAATGCCTATGGTTTATTTTTTTCCTAAACAAATAATGATCAGTGCTTTCCATCCGCTATGTTAATGGTGACAGCTTATCGGTTGGAATCATTACAAAATTTTGGAGCTAGTTATGAAACATTATATGCTATGTGCTTTAATGCACGAATGAGTTTTCATTTCAAGCCTTTTAATTGAATTTGTAATGGACACAGGATCTCGCATTTAATGAACAGATGCCGGACTTCACTTGAACTGTTCTTTGCGATATTGTTTGTGATGGGTAATGTTTGGGTTTTTGACTCTCACATTGGCTCCTTCCATCGAGCCCCAAAGCTCCAAGCACTCTGTATCTCCCTGCTGGCTTGGAATGCTATCTGCTACTCTTTTCCATTCCTACTATTTTTGCTGCTATGCTGTTGTGTACCACTCATTAGCAGCCTTGTCGGATACAATATGAATGCCGGGTCAACTGATAGAGGAGCATCTGATGATCAACTTTCCCAGCTTCCCAGTTGGAGATACAAAGAAGTTGACACCAAGTTTGATCTTGGCAATGATGCTGACAGCAATCCCGATCATGCAAATGAAGATCCAGTAATTCTCATTTCAACTTACAAATAGCTAATATTTCATACAATAGATAATAGAAGTGTTTAATTGGCCTCGTACTGATGATCTTTAAAAAAACTCCATTCCTCTTTTCAAGCCTAATGTTACTAGTAGATAACAAAGTCAAGAAGATGTTGTCCCATTGAGGACCTTCTTTTTTTTTTTTTTTAAGCATTGCCCTAGCAAAGTTTATATAAAGTTGCTGATGGGGATGTTCCTTTTTCTTGTGGTGTAAATGACAGGAATGCTGTATTTGCCTGGCTAAATATAAGGACAAGGAAGAATTGAGGCAGTTACCATGTTCCCACATGTTTCACCTCAAATGTGTAGATCAATGGCTTCAAATTATATCTTGCTGTCCTCTTTGTAAACAAGAGCTTGAGAGGTAGAAAGCAACATAATCGCTGAGTTGCTGAAGGTTTTTATTGGCCTTTCATTTTTCCTTTTTTACTATTTTTTTTTCAAAATTTTCTCACTATTGCGTGAAATGTATGTACCAACATGGTTACTTGAGTGAGTATTGCTTGTACAGTGGAGGTCACCAGTAACCATAATATATATAGATATATAGATATATAAATGTACTGTCTTTGAGTATACATATTTGCAGATAATGATGCTGGACTACTCGCTTCCTAAAGGTAGCAGAGTCTATTACTCCATCATGTAGACGAAGTGTACTAAATAATGAATCAACAATCCTTGTTGTGTAAATAATGAATCAACAACGTTTACTTCTTCTTCTTCTTTCTTCTTCTTCTTCTTCTCCTTCCTCTTCTTCTTAAAGATAGTAATATAAATTCAAAGAAGGGATAATACATTAAAGATAGTGAATAGTCAATGTCTTGGAAACTAGCAACCTCAATGCTTACATGACCAGTCGGCTTCTCTGCAGAATTAGAAAGGATTGGGTCATCATTTTCTTTGCTTTGGCTCTCAATGTCATTCTTGT
Organism: Pterocarya stenoptera; assembly: GCA_003123785.1. NCBI lineage: Eukaryota > Viridiplantae > Streptophyta > Magnoliopsida > Fagales > Juglandaceae > Pterocarya > Pterocarya stenoptera. Next base: position 27,595 of record QEOT01004014.1, read on the forward strand.
AGTCTCTAAAGTTAGGAGTTGTTAGTACGAATGATTTGAGGAAAACATGATTGTTAGGTGGATTTTGTTAGCACCTGCTGCCAGAAGTTCGACACACACACACAGAATTCTATTTCAAGATGGCGTTGGAACATTGCTTGCTGATGCTGTGTGTTAACTTCAAGACAAATGCATTTTCAACATAATTGACTCTTGAAGCAGTAGCAGTGGTTGTGGCAGTTGTGTGAAAGGAATAGCTTTACCATTTATCTTTGTCCCAGCAGTAATTAGAATTCTTATAATTTTCAAAATTTCATTTTTTTGGGGACTTGAACTCTAAGAGCTGAACTCGCCCCTCATCGATCATACATATCACCGAAACTTTTGTCTTTTTGTAATTTGCAAAAAAGTCTAAGATAAAGATTCAATGCATAAGCAGGAGAATGGATGGCATTAGTGATTGTGGGCTTAACCTATTTGATTAGAATGAGATAGATCGTATTATGGTTTATCCAATGAGTTATGTTTTTGTTATAAAAAGAGAATATGGAATTCCTAGGAATTCTAGGACTATGGACACTACTTATCTTCACATTAGTATGATATTGTCTACTTTGGGCCCAAGTCCTTGTGGATTTGCTTTTGGGCTTTATCCTAAAAGGTCTCATACCAATGGAGATATTTATCCATCCTTATATACCCATGATCCTCTCCACTTCTAGCCAATGTGGGACTTTGGTCGTATACTTAACAAGGAATTAGCTCAAGCTGTAAAAGTTTTGGTCTTGGTGGTATGCTCTCTCTAGATCTAAAGTTTGAATGAATCCTCTCGAGTGCAAACAAATTCTACGGGTCATCGAATTGGAGTAACTTGTAATTGAATTATCCAAAGTGTACTTGCAAAAAATTCCATTGAAAGTCTATGCCCTTCCGAGCTTAGTCAAGATTTTTTTTTTAGACACTCAATACCAATAGAAAGAAAAAAGAAAAGAAAAGTAATGCTAGATACAGTTATGGGTCGTGCAAGTGTTGCACACTCCTTTTTAAAAAGAGTGAGGTTCATTATTAAAAAAAAAAATTATGTAGATAAACTCACGTGGTTGAAGTGCAGTAGTACGAATACAAAGAGTCAAGCATGCAATTAGAAAGTGAAAGGGTCCTCTGCCGCTATATCTATGGCCTCCTCTGTCATGCTGTATAGTTAGTCCACTTTGACTTGGTAGTAAATTAAATAAAGGACAGTGTTATGTCCACCGCTCCTAGCTCAATATTATTAAAAAATTATTTTTTAATCATTAAATAAAAAAAATAAAAAATTCTAGCGGTAACACCGAGCTGTAAGAACCAGTGGTGAGAGTATCATTTTCTTTAATTTTTAGGGCGGCACTACAGCCATTGCTGATTCTCGCTAGTTTTTTTTTTTTTTTTTTTTTGTTTTTTTTTTTACATATTTTTTTTTAACACTTTTAAATATTTAAAAAAAAAATCACAACATCATTAAAAAATACTTGATTAATTATGAAGTAAAAGCCAAAAGGGAGCTGGGAGCGGGAGGACTAGCATTATCCTTAAATAAAATGTGGGTGGCTGGTGGATTTCTAGTTCTAGTTTTAACACTTTTCATTTTGGTTATGGTGGAGGAATTGGGAGCATTGTGTGGTAAGTTATCGTTAATGGAGCAAGAGCAGGAAATTATCTCCTTTGATGATGCTGAATTCCAGGAAAACTTAGTTCGTGGTGAAAAATGTTTGATAGTCCAGTTGCTTACTATCAAACACTATAATAAGGAGGCTTTCAAGCAGGTTCTGAGGAAGATTTGGTGTCCGGCGAGGGCTTTACGGTTACAAGATTTTGGCTCTTCTTTTCTTATTGTCAAGTTCGAGGATATCAGAGACCAAGAGAGGGTCTTGCGAGATGGACCTTGATCTTTTGACAAGCAATTGGTCTTGTTAAAACAATTTGATGGTTTACTTCAAACCCATCAAATTAATCTGACAGAAGCTCTATTCTGGGTACGCATTTATGATCTCCCACTTATGGCCCGTAGTCAACAGATTGGTCAGAAAATTGGTGAAGCTTTGGGCTAGGTTTTGGAAGTGGATCTGCTGGTGGATGAGTATGAATGGGGTGAATTCATGAGGGTGCAGGTCTGTATTGATGTTTCTAAACCTCTTTTGAGGGGGAAGTGACTTAGCTTGGACTGTGAACGGTTGCCTGAGTACTGCTACATGTGTGGACAGATTGGGCATCAGCAGAAGGACTATGAGCAGGCTGAACATATGGAGGCTGTGGGTGGAATTTTACCTTATGGTCAATGGTTGTGAAATCTTAGACGCCGAAGTTCTGTGATGGACCAAGACGGTCGCCGACAACCATCTCAGGGGGTCAATCCTGGTATAGATGGACGGGATCGTGAACCGCAGTTGGATTCGCAAGGTCCAGCAACGGTTACAACTGTTTTGAAAGTGCCATTAAATTCGGAGGTGGTGGCAAATCCGTTACCAGTGGAATCAAGAAAGACGTTACCTGAGACGGAGACGGTTACCACTAATAGTGCGGCTATTATGACGGAGGATGAATTGTTTGCTGATACGTGTAGGTCTCGAGGTACGGTTGACGCCACAATGCAGAAGACAACTATTGAGGGTAGTGCTGAGAAGGTGATGGGCCCGGATATCCCTCTTGTAGAAGTGGGCCGCTGCGTTGTGGGGCCGTTTCCTATTATTCTATCTGGTGGGGTATCTATTGTCCAAGGCTTGGGTAGGGCTTCCTGGAAGCGAAAAGGAAAGGGTAAGGTGTCAAAGGAAAGCAGTCTATCGAGTTCTGAGGTATCTACTCCTCTTGTCACACATACCAAACGAAGTTCCTCGACGAAGTTGAAGGAGGTTCCGGTGAAGAAGGGGAGGACCATTTCTGATGATGTTTAGATTTGTGTTCTTCATGAGGTCCCGATTGTTTCAACGGCAGTGGCTGAGTTCCAGCCCTGCCAACAGCCATGAAAACAATTTGCTGGAATTCCTGTGGGCTTGGGAACCCACTGGGAATTCGAGCTCTTCGTGATCTAATCACAAGAGAAGGGCCCGACCTGATTTTTCTGCAGGAGACGAAGCTTACGGTGCGAGGTATGGAATCTTGTAAATTTAAATTGGGTTTTACGAACTGTTTCTCAGCTGATTCTGTTGGACATAGTGGAGGATTGAGTTTGTTGTGGAATTCTGAATTGGGTGTTGAGCTTAAATCTTTTTCAAGATATCATATTGATGTACATGTTCGAAGGGAGGGTTTACAAGAATGGAGATTTACGGGTCTGTATGGCAACCCGGACGTTTCAAGTAGATTTTCTACTTGAAATCTCATTAAAACTCTCCATTCTTTTTGAGCAAATCCCTTGGTCGTTAGGGGGAGATTTTAATGAAGTTTTGCATTTACATGAAAAGCGGGGGGGTAGAGTGTGATCTGTTAATCAAATTGGGGCTTTTCGAGATGTGTTAACTGAATGTAATTTGCGAGATTTGGACTTTCAAGGACCAAAGTTTACTTGGTGGAATGGAAGGGAAGGTGATGCTAGTATTTCTGAGCGTCTAGACGGGTATTCGGGGAATACTCAATTCTACTTGTTGTTCCCACAAGCAGTGATTATGCATGGAACTGTGGCCTATTCGGATCATATACCAATTGTGTGTGAAGCTTTATGACGTAGGGATAGGCCACATGGGAGGAAGCAATTTCGCTTTGAGGCCATGTGGGTGGGAGAAGGGAGATGTGAGCAAATTATAGACCAAGTTTGGAGTACCAGGGGCACTAATGTTGGGATGGAAGAGATTCTTAGCCTCATTAAGGGCTGTGGGGAAGAACTGACAGTTTGGAATAGGGTCTCTTTTGGTCAGGTCAAGAATAAATTAAATGCAGCTCGAAATCAACTTCACAGGATGCAGATTATCAATGCTTGTAATCCAAATCCTGGTGGCCTTAGTCATGCTCGAAAGGAAGTTCAGTTATGGCTTGAATGAGAAGAGGTAATGTGGCGGCAACGATCTAGGGTGCAGTGGTTAAAAGAGGGGGATCAAAACACTCGATTTTTTCATTCAAAAGCATCTTTCAGAAAGCGTGGGAATTGTATACGGGGTCTGAAGGATGGGGGGGAATGTGGCATGAGGGGGATCAACGTGATAAGCAGGTTGTTGATTTCATCAAGAACCTTTTTTCTTCTTGGATACCAGGTGATAAGGAGGCTGTATTGAATCTTGTTGAGCGAAGAGTAATTGCAGAGATGAATGCTGAGCTAACTAAGCCCTTTGTAGCAGCTGAAATAACTACAGCTTTGAATCAAATGCACCCTACCAAGGCACCCAGGCCTGATGGAATGTCGGCTTTGTTTTTTCAGTCTTATTGGCACATTGTAGGAGATTCTATCACAACTGAAGTGTTGGACTCTCTTAATACTGGTACGTTGCCTTGTCAACTAAATCATACTCTTATTAGTTTGATACCAAAAAAGAAAACTTGTGAGCTAGTTTCTGATTTTCGCCTAATAAGTTTGTGTAATGTGATGTATAAGCTGGTTTCCAAGGTTCTCAGGAATAGAATGAAAAGCTTTTTGCCTGCCATCATTTCTGATTCTCAATGTGCATTTTGGGGGGGGGGGGTGTTTGATTAGTGACAATGTGCTGACAGCTTATGAAGTAGTGAATTATCTGAGGAATAAACGGTTGGGTAAGAAAGGGTTTATGTCTCTTAAGCTAGACATGAGTAAGGCATACAATAGAGTGGAATGGGGCTTTCTAGAGGCAATTATGCTCAAATTGGGATTTGCTACCAGTTTTGTTAATCTTATCATGGAATGTATTAAGACTGTCACTTTTTCAGTTTTAATAAATGGGAAAGCACATGGTCCCATTTTACCAACAAGAGGCATAAGGCATGGGTATCCTCTTTCTCCTTACCTTTTTCTCTTTTGCACTGAAGGGTTAATAGCACTGTTGAGTGATGCTGAGGTGAAGAGGAATCTGATAGGAGTTAAAGTTTGTCTAGGGGCTCCGATGGTTACACACCTTCTATTTGCGGATGATAGTTTACTTTTTTGTCGTGCTAATGTTACTATAAACAGATTTATTTAGGGTCTTTTAGATAAATATGAATTGGCTCCAGGACAAATGGTAAACAAATGTAAAACAGCAGTGGTATTTTCAAAGAATGTGGATGCTTTTAAACAATGAGAGCTGTTGCAATTATGGGGTGTCCCTACTTTCCAGCAATATGATAGATACCTGGGATTGCTAAATTTTGTTGGTAGATCTAAAGTCCAAGCATTTGAGGGGGTAAAGTCTAGGATGTGGACAAATTTGCAGAGTTGGAAAGGAAAACTACTCTCTCAAGGGGGTAGAGAAATCCTTATAAAAGCAGTGGCTTTATCCATACCCACCTATTCTATGAGCTGTTTTAAATTACCATTGACTTTGTGCCAGGAACTTGAAATGATGATGGCACGGTTTTGGTGGGGCCAAAGGAGTAAGGAGAGGAAAATCTATTGGTTGAGTTGGAAGAAATTGTGTGTTTCCAAATTTAGAGGTGGGATGGGTTTCAAGGATTTACATATGTTTAATATGTCTCTCTTAGCTAAGCAAGGATGACGTTTGTTACAAAATGAAAGCTCACTCATGCATAGAACTTTTAAGGCCAAATACTTCCCTAATTGCTCTTTTTTCAAAGCTTCTTTAGGCCTTAATCCTTCCTATGCTTGGAGGGGTATCTTTGAAGCACGAAGATGGCTCTTAGATGGATGTAGATGGCGAGTGGGTAATGGAGAAGCAGTGAAGATATGGAAGGAAACTTGGTTACCTGGGCCTAGACTCCTACAGCTTGTTTTGGACAGTAGAAATGCGGAAGCTATTGATGAGGATCAAACTGTTAACAGTCTAATTGATGACACTAGTAAAAATCGAAATGCACAGGTGGTTAGAGCTCTCTTTAATCCAAATGCAGCTGAGGAAATCCTCAAGATTTGTTTATTACTAACTCAGGTTTGGGATAGATGGATTTGGGACAAGGAAGCTAGTGGTAACTTCACTGTTAAAAGTGCTTATAGATTGATTCAGAATTCAATGGCTGGAAGTATGGGGGAATCCTCTGGGCAGATGCAGGATCGAACTCTTTGAAGGAAGATATGGCATATGAAAGTTCCTAGAAAGATTAAAAATTTTGCATGGAAGGCTTGCAAGGATATATTACCCACTCTCACTAATCTTCGGAGGAAAAATATTGATGTGGAGACTCTTTGTGGTTTCTGCCGTGTTCATGAGGAAGATATCAGCCATACTTTGCTAACATGCTCTACTGTTAATAGTATGTGGCAGAAATTTCTTCCATTGTTACAAAATTTGCAATCGGCCTTAAGCTTTATTGATACTGCGCGACTGGTTATGAGGCAAGGTAGTAAAGTTAATTTCACTGTCTTTTTTATTCTGTGTTGGAGCCTATGGTATAGGCGGAATCAGTGGCAAATGGAGAACAATTTGATGCAACCAGTTCATGCAACTGACCATGCCTTATCACTTTGTAAAGTTTTTAATGAGGTGTGTTCTGCAATAGTACAGGATATGCATAAGGTTTCCAAATGGCAAGTACCACCAGATGGGTTTCTCAAAGTAAATATAGATGGGGCTGTATTTGCTAAGCTGGGGCGAGCAGGGTCTGGAATTGTCCTAAGAGATATGAGTGGCAGGATTGTGATGGCAGCTAGCAAAAATGAAGAGGCTGTGGATGAAGCAGCTACTATAGAATCCATTGCAGTGTTGAGAGGCCTTCAACTATGCCTCCCACTTGGTATCCCTAAATTAATCCTTGAATGTGATTGTTTGACCGTGGTGTAGGATTTGCAATCAACTGAAGACTTGAGTGTCAGTGCCGGGAATGTGATTAATGAAGCCAAGCGTTAGATAAAAAGTTTCCAGGAAGTTCGAGTTCAACATATTAGTCGGATAGGGAATGGAGTTGTTCATTCTTTAGCTAGAAATGCTTGGAACATTGTTGATATTAATGTTTGGTGGGAAGAGTTTCCTTATTTTATTAGTCATGCTCTTTGGTTTGATACCAATTGATGTATGTTTGCTATTTCAATGAAATTCTGATTATCAAAAAAAAAATACTAACGAAGATGGGAATGGCATGTTTGTAATTTGACACCAAATTAGAGCCTCTATCTCAATTACGTCCACAAAAAGTCAGTAACAACAACGAGAGCTCATTTTCAATTCAACACAAGCGCTATAGGCAATTGCCTAAAGCCGCCTCCCAAAAAATATTAAGTAGAATTTTTTAAATAGAAAAAAATATCTAATTAAAAAAATTAATTAACTTAATGAGAATATCAAAAGTATCAAATAGATATTACATCATTATTAGTTTTGAAAGTATCCTATATAATAATTATTTGAGATAGTCTCCTTCTAAGAATAGATTTCTTTTTTGTCATTATTAGTTTAATATATAATGTAAAAATTATAAATAGTAAAATCTAATTTTCAAGTGTTCATAAATTTTTTTTGTATATTCTTTTGTAGTTTGTAGAGGCAACCACTTTTCCCAAATGTGTAGATTATTTATATAACTTTATTGATAATGATGATTATAATTGCTTCTATGACTCATTTGAATACTAAGGGCTCGTTTGGAACCTAAATGCAGCTTAGCCGAGTTTATTTTTTAACCCAGTTTGTCATCCAAACACGTGCTGAACTGAGTTCTCATCTATTCAAATAACACTCAACTCTCTTTACTGTAGCTACACACGAAATTCAGCTTTGCAGAGATTCTCTCTTTCTCCTCTGACATTTGCTTTTATGTTTTCTAACTTCCTGTTATAACTTCTCCCCCTCTTTCTCTCTGTCTCCCTCTCTCTTTCCCCGTCCTTCTTCTTCCCCAACCCCCATCTTCCAGAATGCAAATCAAATTTCCTTGTAAATCAAAATCGACAGCTAAGGTCCTAATTTCTTCAGAGCCGTTGAAAAAAATCTGAAAGACAATACCAGGAAAATGAGAAAAGTCCATGGCTGCTTTCCATCACGTCCAGTTTTGGCTTTGCTTTTTTTTTTTTTTGTCTTTAGCAACCATGCATTTCGTTGGATGCAGTAAACGAAGGAATATTTTTCTCCCTTAGTTGTATTTGGCGCCAACAATTTTGAATGTGAAGGAATAGCCAGATTTTTTTTTCTTTAGCTGTATTTGGCGCGAGCATTTTCGGATGCGTACGAGAGGTACTTGTCAGGTGAACAATATTAATTCATAATGGGACCCATTTTTTCACAACTTTCTATAAATATATCTAAACTCATCTCAACATCAAAACACAATAAAAACTTATTTTAGTGGACCCCACTAAACTCATTCAACAATCTCAACTCAATACTATTCATAAAAAATTCAACTCAGTTTAGCATCCAAACGCAGCCTTAGAGTATATTAGGATATCTGTGAATAGTAATGAAATAGTTTGTAAATAATAGTGAAATAATTTGAGTTAAGATGTTTTATTAGATTTTGAAAAATAAGAGAGAAAAAGTAGAATTTAAGAACATCTGAGAATAGCTGAGATCAATTATGTCCCCAAGGGCCCCAAAAGTCTAAAGCACATCTTGTAAAACTAGATTTGAAAAAAATCTTCTCCAAATAAAAAAATTTCTAATAAAGATTAAGTCGGCTATTAGTTGAAAATGTAGTATAAAATCTTAATCAGTAATTTTACTTTGCAAAATGATAGGAATTATTTTTAAATAAAAAATGTAATGTAAAAATTAAAATATTTAATTTTACTTAAAAAAAAAAAAAGCCTCAAGCAAGATTTTAGCCTTAGACCTCGGAGCCTATTGAGTCAGCTCTGCCGCCACCGCGAACAATTCACAAGGTCCAGAAACTGGCAAGGAGATGGATTGATAGGTCAGAGAAATGGACGTACCTAACCAGGGAGCCACACTGCATTTAATGTATCTCGGGGCTCAGCACGCCCCAACGTGCCTCTTAGGATGTTAGTGATAGCCGCAATCAGGTCCAACGAGTTTGTTGCGTAGCAGGGAGTTGGTAGGGACATCCTACTCCAGTACGGAGCGGCACACCCACCACTTCCATCTTGAGGATCACACCAACTAGGTATATATATCCACTCTATTTTTTGACACTTCAGTTCACTATTTTCTCAAAGAACTCACACTAACTTTAGTATTGAAGGTGTCTCCTACTACCCTGAAACTCTCATTTTTCTTTAGTTGCAGGTGGATGGATTGAGCCTATGTAGAATTGTTCGGGATGTAAAACACAACATCAACAATAGATATCATTTATTGCGAAAAAGAGAAGAAAGAAAGTTACAAGACTGAGAATTCAAGGGATCAAGGATACAAGAAACTACCTTAGTCAAACTCACGTGGTTGACAAAGGTACGGCGTCCTCTGCCGTGCTATGGTTGGTCCACTTGGCAGTAAATTAAAATAAAATGTGGGTGGTTGGTGGATTTCTAGTTCTATCCCCACGTCCAATTACTTCACGGGAATGGATTGCTTGTTTTAAAAATATATAAATATATATATTCAAAGACGTATTGTTATTAGAAAACAGGACAATTAATATTTAAAATCATAAACTTATGACAAAAATAGTAAAGAAGATGGGAATGGCATGTTTGTAATTTGACACCGAATTACAGCCTCTATCTCAATTACGTCCACAAAAAGTCAGTAACGTCAACTAACGAGAGCTCAATTTCAATTCAACACAAGCGGCAGATGTACTACAAGAATTTAATTTTATTGCATTGAAAAACGACGACGTCTCTACCACCACTCCGTTCCCTTTTAAATACTGACCCCAGTGCATCGCTCTCCCCAGAGCGCCTCTCCTTCTGTCTATCTCTCTGCCTGTGTTTCTTGAGAAACAGAACAAACAAAAAAAGACCATGAGCGATTTCAGGTCGAGATTCTTGGAAGCGTACTCGGTGTTGAAGTCTGAGCTCCTCCACGACCCGGCTTTTGATTTCACCGACGATTCTCGCCTATGGGTCGAGCGGGTATACTCCATCCTCTCTCTCTGTTTTACACTCTGTTTTACACTCTGACGCAAAGAACTATACGCCTTCACATTCACATACACGATATATATTCTCTATCTTTGATTGAGTCTTTAGTTTGAGATTATTTGTAACGTCCCGATCTCGAAGGTCGGAAAGTTAGCTTTTAAAACTTAAAATCATCTCCCGTAACATATTAATATACTCCGAATTCTCATAAAATATAAGTTCATTTATTCAAAACCAAAAATACATGTTCCTCACCCAGGACTGGAGACACCAAAGAAATACCTCAAGTGGTCTGATAACTTGGTACGTCGGATCAACGTCAGACAGCATGGCCTGGGGACAATGAAAATGTGAATATTGCTGGTCGAACACAAAAGATCATACAAGGACTGTCGTATATTTCCTGAAACCAGGAGCGTTGCATATTGAACTACTAAGATGAAAAGCTCGACCATGTTTAAGATTATACTGAAAGTCTGAAAAGGAGCCACTGGTCCGAGGCTGATAATTACCGTGATGACATAAAGTTGCAAGATTTATTGACCTTAATTTCATTTACTCTTGGCGTAAATTAATGGAACTGCATTTACTGCAAACGTTTGAATACATCGCACTACTATCCTCCATAAACATCTGTATTCATGCCAAACATGGGGTGGGGGGTAAGGAAGAACTTTTCTGATTATCTTTGAGCCCCAATATGACAAGCTGTTCCTCGGAGGTTTCTGTCTTGTCCATGCTTGGAAAACTGATTTCTAATTCTGAACAGCATAGCCTTTTTAGTCTCTTTACTTACAATGTACTAGTGCTGATTTTGTCTGTGTTACCCGTGCTTTGCAGATGCTTGACTATAACGTACCAGGAGGTGTGTATAGTGATATAATCTATAAGAAATTTACAACTTCATTTCAGTAAATCATTGTGCTAAAGCTTCTGCCCTCCAAGGAAGAGAAAATGACTTAGTTGGATTGAATTAATGGCAGGAAAGCTGAACCGAGGACTATCTGTTATTGACAGCTACAAATTCCTGAAAGAAGGAAAGGAACTTACTAATGATGAGATTTTTCTTGCGTGTGCGCTAGGTTGGTGCATTGAATGGGTATGGATGCAACGTATCTCTTTGCTCTTTTGGTTGAGCCTGATTTTATCAACCATGAACGTTTCTATACCAATTGACTGACTTTTCTCCCAATCAAAATTTTGTCCAATCTTAACAATGATTCTTGCAGCTTCAAGCATATTTTGTTGTTCTTGATGATATCATGGACAATTCTGTTACACGCCGTGGCCAACCATGTTGGTTTAGGCTACCTAAGGTGCGAACTTTTAATCATAGCGAACACCTTCCTTCTTACTATATGTATCCATATACACACTATATATTTATAAATATGTTGATGGTTTTTCCTAACTTCTGCAAATATTGATCCTAGGTCGGTATGATTGCTGTAAATGATGGCATCATTCTCCGTAACCACATTCCACGAATTCTCAAAAACCATTTTAGAGAAAAGACTTATTATGTGGATCTGTTGGACTTATTTAATGAGGTGGGGATATCTTTCTGTATACTGTAAAGGGGACCAGTGACTTTTCATTTTAAACGAAGACGGATATTGACATTATTTACATGTGTATAGGTGGAATTCCAATCCACTTCAGGGCAAATGATAGATTTGATTACTACACTTGTAGGAGAGAAAGATCTATCTAAGTATTCACTCTCTGTGTAAGTAAAAAATTGGGATGATTGTGATATCTTTATGATTTAACTTCCAATCATGGGATGCTTTTTGTATTTCTAAAAGATCAAATATTTTTGTTCTCATGCAGCCACCAACGCATTGTTCAGTACAAAACCGCTTATTATTCATTCTACCTTCCGGTGAGTAATTCTCTCATCTTATGTTCTGTCTTGCTGACTTCTGGTTGAAATCTCTTTCCACATGAAACTGCTTGTGGGACTTGGATGTTGACGGCCATATTTTCTAGGAGTCGGTGATTTATAAATAAAAAATATTCTTAAGAGTAGGTTGTGCCTCACCAGACACCCCCCCCCTCCCCCCCAAAAAAAAAGAGAGTGCTTTTGAGCCCAATGAACTGTTTTGACTCAATAATTTTCATTCTTTATGATCACTCTATGTATCCAGGTTGCTTGTGCATTGCTTATGGCTGGTGAAAATCTTGAAAATCATATCAATGTGAAGAACATTCTTATAGAAATGGGGAACTATTTTCAAGTACAGGTAACCGTTTATTGCACATGGAATCCTAATTTTCATTGATTGATCGCTGAAAAACTGTGTGAAGACAGGACTACTTATCAGAAGCGTTACAGCTGCTGTTCCAACCTCAAATTATTAGCCAAGATTTTCTTTTTTTCCCTTGTCTTGCCAGAAACCAAATATGCATATGTGTGCATGCGTGCATGTATTGTTGTAGATGCACTATATTTTATTGGTAATTTCCCAGAGCTTCTCTGGAAGTGTTAACGGTAGTTAAATGTGTTCTGTAGGATGATTATCTTGACTGCTATGGTGCTCCTGAAGTGATCGGTAAGGTATGTTCCACAATAGTACTCATATGACTCTTGGTAATGAAATTTCCATGAATATTGATCTCCTCGTTTTAACGAAAAGTTAGAGACGTTAGCAGTGGTCTTTTTGTATCAGATTGGAACAGATATTGAAGATTTTAAATGCTCTTGGCTGGTTGTGAAAGCACTAGAACGCTCTAATGAAGAACAGCTGAAGATATTATATGTAAGGAAATAGCTTCATCCGACTCAAATTGTATTTTGTTTTGGGACAATAGTACTAGACTTGTGTATGCGTGTTTTGTCACCAGGAGAACTACGGGAAAGCGGATGAAGCATGTGTTGCAAAAGTGAAAGAGCTATATAAAGTTCTTGATCTTGAGGTTTGTCTCTCTCCCTGCCTCATCTTTCTTCTTTACCTTCTCTGGAGCAATATTGTTTATTAGAGTGCATGTACTGGTTTTTTACCTGAGGGTGTTTTGCAGGGTGTCTTTGCGGAGTATGAGAGTGAGAGTTATGAGAAACTTGTAAAATCCATAGAAGCTCATCCAAGTAAAGCAGTACAGGCAGTGTTAAAATCCTTCTTGACAAAGATTTACAAGAGACAGATGTAGGAGCTGAGATGTCGAGTTGATATCCAGTTGTTTAGACCATTAGCATTTTGGTCTTTCCCATAGCAGTGTTTGGTATTTGTAAGCATTTACTTGCTAGTGTTCTATTTTGGCGTCTGAAATCCTCTCTCTCTCTCTCTCTCTCTCTCTCTCTCTCTCTCTCTCTCTCTCTCTCTCTCATGGTGTATAATCAAACCGCTAAATCGGGTTGGTGAATCTATGCAATCGGAAGGTTGTACAAGATTCCGAATGAATTTTGTTTTTAAAAGTGTATCTCGTCCTTCATCTTGCTTGTACGATAAAATAAACTAACAAAGATGTTAGTCCTCTTCAAGCAGAGTAAGATATCAATCTCTTTCCGCAAGATGCTTTTCATAACCCGAGGTGGGTGGACTGATATACCTATTTACTTACTACTAGAAGGCGCTCTTCTGCGCCATCCAAAGTTCTGCACTTGTTTCATGCCTTTCTTTTGAGCTCTCTGATCTTGTGCAGTTGGATTTTATATATAATATATACACACACACACATATATATATATTTATATATTTATATATTCAAAAAGTGATAGTATACGAACAAAAAAAAAAAGTAGGTGAAATTTTTATACTAGTGACAAAAATACGGAGACGTCACCCGATAAATATGTAATGTAAACTCTCCACATGCGGGTGTTAATGTTATCAACGGTCTATGAGTGGTGGTGAGAGGAGAGAGACCCGCTTGAATTCTCCCTTTAGATCTAAAGTCTGAATGAATCCACTGGAGTTCAAACAATTTCTAAGGGCCATCAAATTAAAGTAACTTCTTATTGAATTATTCGAAGTGTACTTACAAAAAACTCTTTGTTGCAAGTGTATGCACCTTCGAGATTAGTCGAGATTTTGTTGTTAGACACTCAATACCAAAAGAAAGAAAATAAAAAGAGTAATGCGCTAGATACAGTTATGGGTTGTACAAGCGCGGCACATTTATTTTGAAAAATAATAGAGTCCATCATTAAAAAATTAGTTTTTTCATGTAGATAATACATTTAGACCTCATTTGGTTATACAGTTCAGATGAGATAAAATATTTTAAATAGTAATCAGATTTTTGAGTTAAGATAAGATAAGCTAGTTTGAAAAAAAAAATGTATGTTTGGATAGTACGAGAATATGAGATAGTTTTGACTTTTTGAAATTTGATAAAGAAGCGAGTTCCACCAATTATTGGAAATCATTTAATAATTATTGAGTAATAGTTACGAATATATTAAAAATATATATATTAATAAAAAGTAATATTTATGAGTACTTAAAAAATCATGTATAAATGAATTTAAATCTCAAAATATATTTTGAAGTTGATGGCCGAATTTACTCTATAATCCCAAAAAATTAAAATTTCTCTTTTAAAATATATTATTCTAATTATGACCTATTTATTTTTCTATCTATAGAAAATTCGAAATTTTTTATTCTAATTATAAATTAGAATATTATTCTAATTATGACCTATTTATTTTTTTATATATAGCAAATTCGGAATTTATTATTCGAATTATAAATTATAATATTATTCTAAGTATTACCTATTTATTTTCCTATATATAGGAAATTTGAAATTTTTTATTGCAGTAGGAATGGGGTTGGTTTCAGCAAATGGGATCGCCAGATGTTTCAAGGGGTAGACTGTAGTAATGAGATAAATTCAAAATGGGATTGAAAATAAAAAGGAGGTCGACGGGTCACACCAAAAGACAGTGCTTTTCATGCTTTTCAATATTTACTGTTGATATGTCAGAGGCATTGGTTGAAAAGTTAAAAACTCATAGATGAGATGAGTTTCGCATTATGACCATTTGGTTAGTCAGATAACCTCATAGCACAGTGAGATGAGATATAGAGGATTTGAGCTAGCTAACCAAATCGGGCCCTATTCTTTTTATTTTAAAAAATGTATAATATTTATGCATTTTATGACTATAGATGTGAGGGGAGTAATCCCCAAGGCGGGGCTATAGGAAGTAAGCCCAGTCTGTAAAGCTCAAAAAGTCTTAGGGCCTGAGGACCAGGGCTGGGCTGGGCCAGGTCAGGCTAGGGGGCCCAAGAAAGGAAGCAGTCGGGCAACGCATGCTGACTAAAGGATTGAAGGCAGAATTGTCTGACACCACTAATGGCTGACATTCAGGGACACTCCCTATCCCTGAATCGTGGCGTTCAAATAGGTCAAAGGGAGGACATATATGACTAGAACCACGCCGCATTTAATGTGACAGAAATGGGCACGCCACGACAGAGAGTCATGTCGTATTTAATGCATTGTAGGGCTCGTTATGCGATGACATGCCTCTTAGGGTGTTAGTGACAACCATAATCAAGTTTGGCAAGTCTGTTGCACAGTAGGGAGTTGGCGGGGATACCTGACCCCAGTATGGAGCGGTACACCCACCACGTCCATCTTGAGGATCGCCCAACTAGGTATAAATACCCCCACCCTCAGCTAGGGGAGATGTTCAAACTTTTTGACACTTTCGGTCACTATTCTCTCAAAGAATTGATACTAACTTTAGCATCGGAGGTGTCCCTTACTACCTCGAAGCCCTCAATTCTCTCTAGTTGCAGGCGGACGAATTGGGCCTTCGCGGAGTTGCTCAAGCTGCGAAACATGACATCAACAATGATGCCATCTGTGAGATTTTTTTCTTTCCTATAGTAGCGTGTCCTTCGCATGACGGCAACGACACACTCCCAAGCCTTACATAGTGAAGAAGAACAGCCCGAAACAATGGAAGTAAGAGCCAACGAATAAGGTGAAACGATAGAAAGTTGATGGAGGAGGTGACGACTCTCGACCAAGAGAATGCCTCCCTGTGGAGAACCAAAGAGGAGTTGGAGGGAGACAAGCACAGCCACCACTCCGAGTCTTGTCAAGTCCTTGAGGTAGTGGCAGTTAAAGAAGAGCGGCGCAAGATGCACCTCGATCTTCGTGAACTCGGGGACAAATATGCCGAGATGGCCAAACGGATGGGCACAGTGGATCAGCTATTCACCCACACGGACTTTCCATATAGTGCTAAGGTTATGGAGGTCTCTCTTCCCCATAGAATATTTGAAAACATTCAATGCCCATATGACCCTACACCGGTTCTCGGGAGAAGTCGCATGTAGGGTGTTTGCTCTCACGTTAAAGAGGGACAGCGAGAGCATGGTTCGAGTGCCTGTCGCCTAATACCATTGACAGCTTCATTGAGTTGGCCCATCTCTTCCTGACGTAATTCATGGCAAGCAGGAAAAGGAGGCATCCCACTGCCTATCTCTTGACTGTGAAGCAGCGGGACGATGAAAGTCTGAAGTCATACCTCTCTCAATTTAATAGGGAGCGCATGATAACAGACGACAAGGATGAAAAGATTACCCTGGCAGCACTACTAGGGGGTATGGCCCCGTAACCCCTTTATGACTGAGATTGCATGGAAAACTCACACTTCATTAAAGGAGTTCATAGATCGAGCCGACGATTTCATTAACGTCGAAGAACGCTCTGGGTGCTGACAGCTCCCCGAAAGACTAAGTTGGATCGGGCAGACAAGAGAGCCATCAGGTGGAGCAGCAGTGTGGGCCGGAAATGTAATAAATCGTGGAGGCCAAAAGAAACTCGAGCCCACATAGAGAACAACAACAGGGTCCGACCCACTCCAAATACTGCACCTACCACTGCATTGAGAGCCACCGAATAGAAGACTGCTTCACCAGAAAGAGAAAAATGGAAGAGTTAGAAGCCCTACTAGACCAAAGGGGTGGCGAGCGACACACCCGATGGTCGTGTGCGACAATGGATAAGTGAAAGCTCATAGAGGAAAGGGCGAGAGGACGACCCAAAGTAACGCCGAAGAAGCCCAGCCAGAGGAAATGACCTTGTGGGCAAAATTCGCACTATTGCGGGAGGATATGCAGGGGGAGGGACCACCTCCTCAGCGCGGAGGGCCCACTCCAAAAGGGCCAGGTATGAAGAAGTGTTCACCACTGATAGGGCGGTTCCGAGCACTAGGAACCACTCGCGGGGTGCGATCATAACCTTTAGTGAAAAGGATGAGAAGGGCATTCTCCATCCTCACGATAAAGCTTTGGTAGTGACCGTGCAGATTGCTAACTACACAACAAGAGGGTTCTGATCAACAATGGCAGTTCTACCGACATCCTAAGATGAAATTCCCAACTCCCGCATAAGTGAGCGAGATCCGTGGTGAGCAGGTTCTGGCACGAGAATGTTATGTGCAGGAATTGAAGCAGAAGACCAAAGAGGTCCAAGCTCTCGAAGGAGTTTGAGAGGCTGCCGGCCCGTCCCACCTCCGACCCTGACGGAATTGGATGAAGAAGTTAGGGACAAGCATGCACTATAGTAGGTAGAGCCTAATGAGCCCCTGGAGTTGGTGTTAGTAGACCCTCAAAGACCTGAACGAACCATTCTGGTGGGAACCAAAATGGCTCCCAAGCTACGAAGATCTATAAAGCTTTTCCTCGTAAAGCGCCAAGACTTGTTCGCTTGGAGCCGTGAAGAGATTCCCAGAATCGACAAAGCAGTCATCGTATATCGCCTAAGTGTGGATCCTAAGGCTAAAAAGGTCAAGCAAAAGCATCTCAACTTTAATGCAGAGAAGTACACAACCATCGCCTAAGAGGTGGGCCCCCTCCTAGCCGCAAGGTTAATCAAGGAAGCCCACTATCCCGAATGGCTCTCTAACGTGGTCCTGGTGAAGAAGGCGAGTGAGAAGTGAAGAATGTGTGTTGACTTCACCGACCTAAATAAGGCCTGCCTGAAGGATAACTTCCCTTACCGCGCATAGACCTAATAGTGGATTCAACGGTCGGGCACCCTTGCTCAGTTTCATGAACGCATACTCGGGATACAACCAGATCATGATGAACTCGGACGAGGAGGAGAAGACAGCCTTCATCAGTGACTGAGGAATCTATTGTTATAAAGCTATGTCGTTCGGTCTAAAGAATGTTGGGATGACTTACCAACGACTGATTAATCGGATGTTCATGGAGTAGATCGGACAAAACATTGAGGTATATGTGGATGACCTCTTGGTCAAAAGCATAAACCCGAGCAGCATATCACCGACCTTCAAGAAGCTTTTGCAGTGCTGAGGAGATACTAGATAAAGCTCAACCCATTGAAGTGTGTTTTTAGAGTCGAGTCGGGGAAGTTCTTGGGCTTCATGATTTTAGAGCGGGGAATTGAGGCCAACCCAGAAAAGGTTGAGGCGATAGTAAGTATGTCGCCACCACGAACAATTCACGAGGTCTAGAGGCTAGCAGGGAGATGGATGGACAGGTTAGAGAGATGGATGTACCTAATCGGAACCACGTCGTATTTAATAGGACGGAAACGGGCAAGCCACAACAAAGAGCCACACTGCATTTATGCATCCCAGGGCTTGGCACGCCATGATGTGCCTCTTGGGATGTTAGTGACAGCTACAATCAGGTTTGACAAGTCTATTACGTAGTAGGGAGTTGGCAGGGACACTCAACGCCAATATGGAGCAGCACACCTACCATCTCCATCTCGAGGATCGCGCTGTACAAGTAAAAATATCCCCTCCCTTAGCCAAGGGAGAGGTTTAGACTTTTTGATACTTCAACTCACTATTCTCTCAAAGAACTCACACTAACTTTAGCATTGGAGGTATCTCCTACCACTTCGAAACCCCCATTTCTCTCTAGTTGTAGATAACGAAACACAGCATCAACAATAAATATCATTTATCGCGGATACAAGTAACTACCTTAGTCAAACTCACGTGGTTGAAGTGCAGCAGTACAAAGAGTCGGGCATGCAATTAGAAAGTGAAGGGTCCCCTGCGGCTGTATCTAAGGCGTCCTCTGCCGTGCTATAGTTGGTCCACTTGGCACTAAATTAAAATAAACGGTGGGTGGTTGGTCGATTTCTAGTTCTATCCCCACGTCCAATTACTTCACCACCTCAACCGACTTTGAAATATCAATCCATGCCACATGGGAATGGATTGTTTGTTTTAAAAAATATATGCATAAGCCACGACATCTTATTTTAAAAGACGTATTGTTATTAGAAAACAGGACAATTAATATTAAAATAATAAACTTATGACAAATAATAAAGAAGATGGGAATGGCATGTTTGTAATTTGACACCATCCACAAAAAGTCAGTAACAACAACTAACGAGAGCTCATTTTCCATTCAACCCAAGCGGCTAATGTACTACAAGAATTTAATTTGATTGCATTGAAATACGACGGCGTCTCTACCACCACTCCGTTCCCTTTTAAATACTGACCCCAGAGCATCGCTCTCGCCAGAGCGCCTCTCCTTGTCTGTCTCCCTGCGTGTGTTTCTTGAGAAACAGATCAAACAAAAAAAGACCATGAGCGATTTCAGGTCGAGATTCTTGGAAGCGTACTCGGTGTTGAAGTCTGAGCTCCTCCACGACCCGGCTTTTGATTTCACCGACGATTCTCGCCTATGGGTCGAGCGGGTATACTCCATCCTCTCTCTCTGTTTTACACTCTGACGCAAAGCACTATACACCTTCACATTCACATACACGATATAGATATTCTTTCTCTTTGATTGATTCTTTAGTTTGAGATTATTGGTTTTTGAGTGTTGGTGGTGTTTTGTACGGTTTGGAGTTCCTTCCAAGTTCGATTTTGGTTTATTAATTTCTATTTTCTCAATCGAGCTCATGGTCATAGAATTAGGAGCTCGTTCGGCTTATATTTCGAACTTTGAATGACAGAAGTTTGACGGTTTTAGCGGAATTTAATGCGTTTCTTAAGGGTTTGGCTGTCAGAATCTAGTTGGGTATTGGGTTTTTAACTGATGCATGTGGGGTTTTCTCTCTGGGTGTATGAAATATAGGAATTTCATGGGTTGTCCCAAGTGGTCTGAGAAGTTGGTATGTCGGGACAATGAAAATGTGAATATTGATGGTCGAACACAAAAGATCATACGAGGACTGTTGTATATTTCCTGAAATCAGGAGCGTTGCATATTGAACTACTAAGATGAAAAGTTTGACTATGTTTAAGATTATACTGAAAAGGAGCCACTGGTCCGAGGCTGATAATTACCGTGATGACGTAAAGTTGCAAGATTTATTGACCTTAATTTCATTTACTCTTGGGGTAAATTAATGGAACTGCATTTACTGCAAACGTTTGAATACATCGCACTACTATCCTCCATCATAAACATCTGTATTCATGCCAAACATGGGGTGGGGGGGAAGGAAGAACTTTTCTGATTATCTTTGAGCCCCAATATGACAAGCTGTTCCTCGGAGGTTTCTGTCTTGTCCATGCTTGGAAAAATGATTACTAATTCTGAACAGTAAAGCCTTTTTAGTCTCTTTACTTACAATGCACTAGTGCTGATTGTGTCTGTGTTACCCGTGCTTTGCAGATGCTTGACTATAACGTACCAGGAGGTGTGTATAGTGATATAATCTATAAGAAATTGCCCACTTTATTTCAGTAAATCATTGTGCTAAAGCTTCTGCACTCCAAGGGAGAGAAAATGACTTAGTTGGATTGAATTAATGGCAGGAAAGCTGAACCGAGGACTATCTGTCATTGACAGCTACAAATTACTGAAAGAAGGAAAGGAACTAACTAATGATGAGATTTTTCTTGCGTGCGTGCTAGGTTGGTGCGTTGAATGGGTATGGATGCAACGTATCTCTTTGCTCTTTTGGTTGATCCTGATTTTATCACCTGTGAATGTTTCTATTCCAATTGATTGACTTTTCTCCCAATCAAAATTTTGTACAATCTTAACAATAATTCTTGCAGCTTCAAGCATATTTTCTTGTTCTTGATGATATCATGGACAATTCTGTTACACGCCGTGGCCAACCATGTTGGTTTAGGCTACCTAAGGTGCGAACTTTTAATCATAGTGAACATGTTCCTTCTTACTATATGTATACATATACACACACTATATATTTATAAATATGTTGATGGTTTTTCCTAACTTCTGCAAATATTGATCCTAGGTCGGTATGATTGCTGTAAATGATGGCATCATTCTCCGTAACCACGTTCCACGAATTCTCAAAAGCCATTTTAGAGAAAAGACTTATTATGTGGATCTATTGGACTTATTTAATGAGGTGGGGATATCTTTCTGTATACTGTGAAGAGGACTGTGACTTTTCATTTTAAACGAAGACAGATTTTGACATTATTTACATGAGTACAGGTGGAATTCCAAACCGCTTCAGGGCAAATGATAGATTTGATTACTACACTTGTAGGAGAGAAAGATCTATCGAAGTATTCACTCTCTCTGTAAGTAAAAAATTGGGATGATTGTGATTTCTTTATGATTTAACTTCCAATTACGGGATGCTTTTTGTCTTTCTAAAAGATCAAATATTTTTGTTCTCATGCAGCCACCAACGCATTGTTCAGTACAAAACGGCTTATTATTCATTCTACCTTCCGGTGAGTAATTCTCTCATCTTATGTTCTGTCTTGTTTCTTAGTCTGATTGATATCTATCTTTTATTTAAATCCATTAAGTTAGGTTTTTCGTTAAATTCCATGTAAAGAGACTATCGGCTGGTGTTCCTATGAACTTGCTGACTTCTGGTTGAAATTTCTTTCCACATGAAACTGCTTGTGGGACTTTTGGATGTTGATGGCCATATTTTCTAAGAGTTGGTGATTTATAAATAAAAAATATTCTTAAGAGTAGGCTGTGCCTCACCAAACACGAGATATTGGTAGCCCCCCGGCCCCCCCAAAAAAAATAGAGTGCTTTTGAGCCCAATGAAATGTTTTGATTCAATAATTTTCATTCTTTATGATCACTCTATGTATCCAGGTTGCTTGTGCATTGCTTATGGCTGGTGAAAATCTTGAAAATCATATCGATGTGAAGAACATTCTTATAGAAATGGGGAACTATTTTCAAGTACAGGTAACCGTTTATTGCACATGGAATCCTTGTTTTCATTGATTGCTGAAAAACTGTGTGAAGACAGGACTATTTATCAGAAGCGTTACAGCTGCTGTTCCAACCTCAAATTATTAGCCAAGATTTTCTTTTTCCCATGTCTTGCCAGAAACCAGAAACCAAATATGCATATGTGTGCATGCGTGTGTGTATTGTTGTAGATGCACAATATTTTATTGGTAATTTCTCAGAGCTTCTCTGGAAGCGTTAACAATGGTTAAATGTGTTCTTTAGGATGATTATCTTGACTGCTTTGGTGCTCCTGAAGTGATCGGTAAGGTATGTTCCACAATAGTACTCATATGACTCTTGGTAATGAAATTTCCATGAATATTCATCTCCACATTTCAACGAAAAGTTAGAGACCTTAGCAGTGGTCTTTTTGTATCAGATTGGAACAGATATTGAAGATTTTAAATGCTCTTGGCTGGTTGTGAAAGCACTAGAACGCTCTAATGAAGAACAGCTGAAAATATTATATGTAAGGAAATAGCTTCATCCGACTCAAATTGTATTATGTTTTGGGACAATAGTACTAGACTTGTGTATGCGTGTTTTGTCACCAGGAGAACTACGGGAAAGCAGATGAAGCATGTGTTGCAAAAGTGAAAGAGCTATATAAAGTTCTTGATCTTGAGGTTTGTCTCTCTCCCTGCCTCATCTTTCTTCTTTACCTTCTCTGGAGCAATATTGTTTATTAGAGTGCATATACTGGTTTTTTACCTGAGGGTGTTTTGCAGGGTGTCTTTGCGGAGTATGAGAGTAAGAGTTATGAGAAGCTTGTAAAATCCATAGAAGCTCATCCAAGTAAAGCAGTACAGGCAGTGTTAAAATCCTTCTTGGCAAAGATTTACAAGAGACAGAAGTAGGAGCTGAGATGTAAGGTTCGGCAGAGTTGATATCCAGTTGTTTACACCATTAGCATTTGGTCGTTCCCATAGAAGTGTTTGGTATTTGTGAGCATTTACATGCAAGTGTTCTATTTTGGCGTCTGAAATCCTCTCTCTCTCTCTCTCTCTCTCTCTCTCTCTCTCTCATGGTGTATAATCAATCCGCTAAATCGGGTTGGTGAATCTATGCAATCGGAAGGTTGTACAAGATTCCGAATGAATTTTGTTTTTAAAAGTGTATCTCGTCCTTCATCTTGCTTGTACGATAAAATAAACTAACAAAGATGTTAGTCCTCTTCAAACATTGAGTAAGATATCAATCTCTTTCCACAAGATGCTTTTCATAACCCGAGGTGGGTGGATCAATATACCTATTTACTTACTACTTGAAGGGTGCTCTTCTGCGCCATCTAAGTTTCTGCACTTGTTTCACGCCTTTCTTTTGAGCTCTCTGATCTTGTGCAGTTGGATAATAAATACATATCTTCACATGCATGATGTTAATGTTATCAAGGGTCTATGAGTGGTGGTGAGGGGAGAGAGACCCGCTTGAATTCTTGCTCGAACTCTAAGGCTTGGTTATAGTGAGAGAGATATACACATGATAAAACTGGGTCTCACGATATTTATTAATATTTAATGGTACCTGACAAATTAAGGATTTAAATCCAAGTTGAGAGGTCTGAACAAAGTAAATGTATATATAATATATAATAAAAAAGGTATAATCAATGCAATGCAATTATAGGAAAAGAGGGTACCTAATAACGTCCTATTTTTGTTTGTTCTCCGATGAAGAATGAGAATTAGTGGCTACAATTTGTTTGGTTAGGTATTACCACAAATTTGTAGCGAAAAAATAGAGTGGTGAGTTGCAAACATTTAGGCGTCAAAGATCAGTTTTTTCATATTTCTCATTCGGAGCTGTTCATTTCTTTTTGGGAGAGAGATAGAGAAGGAGTAGTCGATTCATTCCTCTTGATAAGAGAAAAATAGATCAGGAGGAAAATTTACGTGAAACTTTTTTCCTTTCTCACCCTGAAAGCAATTCAACCAACCAGTACGGGAGACTCCTTTATATTCATTCAGGTAAAGCCATTTATTCCAAACCTACCTAGCTTCACGTACAATTTCAAATACACTTCTTCAGCCATGCATGCATCCTTAATCGAACTGCATGCTCATTTGTGTGTGTGTGTGTGTATATATATATATATATGTATTTATTGTTGTTAAATCACATGATGACTGCTATGTTTTCATGATCTTGAACGAATTAAAAAAGCACGCAGATTGTTGTGCATGTCTTGATCATGCTGTCCACGTACAAATATACTCAATCAACACCAGTTTCATTCCTGTTACTAGAGATCAAATTAATAACACAGATCATCATGACTCATTTCTTGCCATGCATAATAATAAATTAAAATTAGATTCGACAGCTAGCTAGCATGCATTTGTAATAAATTATTAATTATATATAGTTATATTTCTGATCTTAATTAGGTTGCAACGGATAAAAATATGAATGAAAAAGTGGAGCAAAAGCCTCCAAAGCAGATGAGCCGGAAGCTAAACGTTAACATTGGAGATTTTAATTTGGACGATTTTAAGAAGCACTCTCATTTGCTTGTGTCCCCAACGTCGCAAGACTCCAAATCCAAACAAATGTCAAGGTGGAAAAGTTGTCTTTGCTCCCCCACCACACATGTCGGATCCTTCCGGTGTCGGCATCACCGGAGTGGCAGCCTGCACCGTGGCGGCTCTGTTGGTTCCAATCTTTCCGCATTGGCCGCTAAATCGGAGCCCATGATCAGCGACTCACTCCAAGCTCAGTAGCTTTCTATATATATATATATATATATATATATATATATATTGTGTGTCATGTGTGTCATCGCCGGGTACCAAAAAGGGCATATATAGTACCGTTTAATTTTACATTGATAGTACTCCATTTTTTTGGAAAATGTCAAATGAACCGAGTAAAGGAACCGACGTCGTTTGTTTGTTTTTTTAATATTAAAAAAAATAAATAAAACACAGACGATTCGTTTTCCTTTTCTCGGTCCCGAGTGATTGTGTGTGAATTGGAGTTTAAAAGTTTATAAGCAGCCATGTTATATATATTTTAGTTTCCGTCTGCGCGCGTACGTCGATTAATTGGTCTGACGTTGTACGTGAGAGAATCACACTCATGTCTCCTAATATACATGTTATGTTGATCCATCTCCTAATATTAATCATGCATCCGTTTTATTACCCTACATAATTTACACTTTCATGGCCAAAAAACATTGATGATGTCATTTGACATGTATACATTAACAGATCTAGAAAAATATATATATGAACTATATATCGAAAAATATGGCCTTTTTTAGGTTGGGTAAATAACTTTTTATTAATTAATAATTAGCTACGTACGTACCTCCCTCAAACCTGCTTGTAATAATATATGCAGACGTACCCTGATCATCATCGAATACAATTTAAAAGTACTTGAAAACATCATGAGTACTGATCATGATCTTAATTAATTATGCATGTGGATAATGATCATGTACGTGTTAATACAAGATAATGATCAAGGCTGATCATATATATGATCTAGTATTACAGGAATATAATGAGAAAAATAAAGCGCCATGCATGCATGCATGCATGGGAGGGACCAACTTAAACCTCCAATGTTCTGGTACTTGATTGATTAAAGAGTAGAGCTGGTGTGTGCGCGCGCGCGCGTATATATATAACAAGCAAAATCAAACTACAATTAGGTGGGAAATATATTGGGTCTGGGGAAGTGCGGACTTGCAGCAACACACGATCGACAACAAACAAAACTTGGAGATCAATTAATGCAAAGAATGATTAGGACTGTTTGGATTGTAAAATAAGATGAGATGAGTTAAAAATAATAGTGAAATTATTAGTTAAAATTAGAAGAGAGGAGGTGAGATGAAACTACCTCTGTATCCAAACGGGCCCGACTATGTTTGGGTTTTAAGATCACCTCAATCCATCTTAAATCAAATATGGAATCGACTCACTATTTTTTTAATATTTCACAAAAAGTTAAACTCATCTCAACCTATTTCATATATTTAAATGCATAGGTCAACCTATTTATATTCAAATATATCTCAATGAGACCTGTAAAATATTACTATTCACATATCACCTCAACATTCAAATGAAGAAGATTATAAAGAATGCATAGTTACTTCTTTAGAAATTCAAGCTGCTCAATCCAATCACTACTTTTTTATTTACGTGTTTTCAAAATAAATATGGAATTCATTACACGTTTGATTGAAAATGATAAATATATATATATATATACACATATGTAAGATAAAAGAATGATATTTTTTAATTTAATTTCCTGACATAATTAATGATTTAATTTACAAAGGACATCAAATTCACGAAGAAGAGAAGATCAGTGCCAGTGATTGACCCATTGGATGGACCGCCGCGTGATACTTGGGCTTTTTATGTTCATTGGGTCAGATTTAAAGCATAATCAGTAGCTTAGCCCAACTTAAGGTTCAGCCCAATTACTAAAACATGATAAATACATAAATGAATGAATAAGACGATAGTCATTCGTCACCGCCTTATATATCTCATTCCTTGTTTGGTTTTAGAAACTGCGAGAAGGATAAATCATAAATGAACTGAAACTCTCAACTCTAATATTCATTCTTCTTTGTATTTTCTTGTACTTTTCCATCATTCCGAAGCCAGGTGGTGAAACCCAACTCCAAATTGGCGTATAGTCTGACTATTCTACGTTCTTGAGGTGAGTTCATTTTCAATCAATTTGATCAATTCTGCATAAAATCTCTCCTTACTTTCTAGGTTTTCCCGTTGACCAAAATAGTTGTGAGAAAAAAATTCTGTTTTTACAGCTTTGGTTTCGTATTTGAACGTTTTGAGTTCAATAAAAGCTATATTTTTCATATCACAAGAAATTAGGGTAAACCGTCAAGTGGGTACCCCTTAGATCAGAAATCCACACAATCATACACATTTTTCTCTAATGAAAATATCTGTTCAGTTCAGGTGGTTGTTCCTCAAAAATCAAGCTGCCAATGTTGACCGCAAATATTGTTGCCACCTCAAATCAATTTCCACTAGGTATATATGATGACTACTTCCTGTAATTTAGCATAAAAATACATTGAGTTGATATGTTTTCTTTGGATTTGAAACTGCGAAATACAGTTTTGTTTCACCATAGTTTGCAGTGTTCAACAAATTGAGTGGGGAATATAGATAGATTTATCTTCAGATAGATTGACGCCAAAAATGTGTTAAACTACTTGCATGTATAACACTCCGACTGTGCAATTTGCTTTGGTAAGCTGTGAGTTCATGAGACTTTGGTGCGAAGGATATATATTTCTTGAAATTGATTATTTTGGTGGAGTAGAGGAATTTTTCACACAGAGGAATTTTTCACACACAAAAATATGGTCATTTTTATAAGTCTTTCCATTGATCATATGATAGAGATTCTGATACAAAAATTTGGTCATTTTTTATAAAAAAAAAACTGCTTGTGTTCCAGTTTCTGGCCTCATTATTATTATTTACGAATGGTTTCTTCAATCTCTCTCTTATATAGGTGATATTATATCTAAGATTGTAAACTGAACTACTTCAATGCAAACCGTTTAACATTTTCTTAATTGGGCCAAGTTGTTGTCAAGGGTGCAAATATGATCAGGCAACTTGGTGCTGCAACAATCTTGGTCATCCTTTAGCTTTACTCCACGGATTGAATCAGATGTGTATATTTGAGTGAAACCAACCCAAAGCATTTGTTGGAGCCAAGTCTCAAGTGGACTGAATTAAAGCTGCAACAATTTTCAGGAATTTCATGCTTTTGATTTACCCCTTCTTTTTCATGTTAATGGTGAAGATGACATAAAAGAAGAGAGAATATATTGTCCTACCCTTGGTTTATGTTTCATTTATGCCATCATTCCTTTTGCAGTAAGTATTCTAAGATTAACCTCATTTGTTTTTCCAAACCATCTCATCTCATCTCATCTAATCATTNGTGAGTTCATTTTCAATCAATTTGATCAATTCTGCATAAAATCTCTCCTTACTTTCTAGGTTTTCCCGTTGACCAAAATAGTTGTGAGAAAAAAATTCTGTTTTTACAGCTTTGGTTTCGTATTTGAACGTTTTGAGTTCAATAAAAGCTATATTTTTCATATCACAAGAAATTAGGGTAAACCGTCAAGTGGGTACCCCTTAGATCAGAAATCCACACAATCATACACATTTTTCTCTAATGAAAATATCTGTTCAGTTCAGGTGGTTGTTCCTCAAAAATCAAGCTGCCAATGTTGACCGCAAATATTGTTGCCACCTCAAATCAATTTCCACTAGGTATATATGATGACTACTTCCTGTAATTTAGCATAAAAATACATTGAGTTGATATGTTTTCTTTGGATTTGAAACTGCGAAATACAGTTTTGTTTCACCATAGTTTGCAGTGTTCAACAAATTGAGTGGGGAATATAGATAGATTTATCTTCAGATAGATTGACGCCAAAAATGTGTTAAACTACTTGCATGTATAACACTCCGACTGTGCAATTTGCTTTGGTAAGCTGTGAGTTCATGAGACTTTGGTGCGAAGGATATATATTTCTTGAAATTGATTATTTTGGTGGAGTAGAGGAATTTTTCACACAGAGGAATTTTTCACACACAAAAATATGGTCATTTTTATAAGTCTTTCCATTGATCATATGATAGAGATTCTGATACAAAAATTTGGTCATTTTTTATAAAAAAAAAACTGCTTGTGTTCCAGTTTCTGGCCTCATTATTATTATTTACGAATGGTTTCTTCAATCTCTCTCTTATATAGGTGATATTATATCTAAGATTGTAAACTGAACTACTTCAATGCAAACCGTTTAACATTTTCTTAATTGGGCCAAGTTGTTGTCAAGGGTGCAAATATGATCAGGCAACTTGGTGCTGCAACAATCTTGGTCATCCTTTAGCTTTACTCCACGGATTGAATCAGATGTGTATATTTGAGTGAAACCAACCCAAAGCATTTGTTGGAGCCAAGTCTCAAGTGGACTGAATTAAAGCTGCAACAATTTTCAGGAATTTCATGCTTTTGATTTACCCCTTCTTTTTCATGTTAATGGTGAAGATGACATAAAAGAAGAGAGAATATATTGTCCTACCCTTGGTTTATGTTTCATTTATGCCATCATTCCTTTTGCAGTAAGTATTCTAAGATTAACCTCATTTGTTTTTCCAAACCATCTCATCTCATCTCATCTAATCATTACAATTTTCCCAAACTCCCACACAAAATACAATAAACAATTCAACTTTTTCAAATTCCAAAACAAAAATAATATTAAAAATAATATTTTAACAATATTTTATTCAACTTTCATTTCCTCTCATCTCATCTGTGTAAACAAACGAGGCCAGATTTATTGTCCTATTTTTTTTAGACAGTTCCTCCTCTTCCTACTATTTTCACAAGTTTCCATTCTGTGGAAATATTGCGTATTTTTCAAGAGAACTCTATGTTTGAATTATTTAGAATGCCACTTAACTGTTATTTTTTCTGTAGTGAAAAGAGAGGGTCAATGCAGGGGGCATGCTAAGCTTACTAGATCTAATCAAGTGAAGGCTTTTTTCATTCCATTTCAAGAGTTCAGTGGAAAAACGCTACCACTTGAAATTGCAAGAGCAGGACCACTGGGCCTTGGTGTACAAATTTTGCCTATTGATAAAAGAGGACCTACTATTCATTCAACTCGAACACAGTCTGCTTCCATACTATGCCATTCCTCGTTGGTAGGTTTATTCTTATCTCCCATTTCCTGCCATATATGTCTTTCTTGTATCATACTATGATTGAACTTACTCCTTTGAAATCGTTTACCTATCAAAAAAATGAACGTACTCCTTTGATATCAATTATATGTTCAACCATAAACTCTGCAGATCACACATTTGTTTATTGTGAAAATAGCAAGAAGTGGAAATCATCAATTATTCGTTGTTACCTGTATACCAAGATTCACCACATTCTAACACTTGGTTAGGTTATTTGCATGCTGTTACATTAGGTGATGGCCCCTTACAGCTGCTCTTCAGGGCTTTTGAGGAAATTATGTGTGATTATATTACTTTATATGCAACTAAGTATTTCCCTGGTATCAGTTACTGCTCAGCTGGTGTAGGAATGTCTCAGTATGCAAGTATTTCTTGTTGCTTTTATTTTGACAGCAACTTAGAACGATGGTACAAAGTCAAGTTATGGATGAAGCTATCTCGAAGCATATAGACCTTTCCTTTTATGTTACTTTATTCATACATGCTTGGAAGTGAAAAGGGCCAGGATTTTAAAGCCTAGTGATTTGTTCTTCTGTCTCTCTTTTTTTTTTTTTTTCGAGTCCCACAACTGCTGACATAGCAAGATTTGGATTATAAAATAAAGTTTAAATGTAAATTTTCTTGCAAATCAAATCTTGCGATATCATGCAAATATAATTTTTTTTCCCTTTTTCTTGAATTGTCATCTTGGTTCTTGTCCAGAATGCAAGATGTGGTGCAGAGCAAACTCAAACTGTGACACGTGAGGCGCCAACTATCACTCACATTCCTGGTAATACCCTGAATCATTGGCTGTTTTCCTATATTCATTCAGTATCGCTTTTAAAGTTTTCTCTTTTTTCTGTTTACTATAATGGAACTTTGGTTGTCCTTACGGTTCATGTCTCAGATCCTTTGAGTAACCTCAAGTGTTACCTTATGGATCTCATTGCGGGATCTATCATATGGCTTGTTCTGATCTGCTTAGTTTAATAAGTACTGGATGTATTTTTATCGAGTTATAAATTTTTTAGCTAAGAACAATATCTTGGAATGAACAATAAGATATGCTGAAAATGGGTGCTTCTATCATTGGGGACACCTAGTTTCCAATTTGGACAGTCCTTGGCAATCATTGTTGTTTTGCTTCCTCTCTTGAGTTTGTTGGTAGAGGACGTTGCTTAAATCAACATGTAAACGCGCATTTTTTTTTCAGAAGTTTATATGATCTTTTGTTTTCTTGAATTTCTGTGATATGTTGTTTCAAATGGTCATTAATGGTTAGCTGCAACTTCAGGCAAGGAAAAGTCGCCTCAACTCGATGATGGTGGGTCTGGATTCCCGCCTCGTGATGATGGTGATGGCGGTGGTGGAGGCGGTGGAGGCGGAGGCAACTGGTCTGGTGGATTTTTCTTTTTTGGCTTTCTTGCCTTTCTAGGCTTTTTAAAGGATAAGGAAGGTGAGGGGCCTTATCGTGATGAGAGAAGATGAGAGAACGATTATAAATTAATATTAGTTTTGGCGAGTATTTTGGCGCTGCGTTCTTTCTGTATAACTATCATATAGATGGCTTTTGAGTCTAAACATGCCAACTTTGTCATAATTAGAAAAGATAAGCTCGAGTATTTTTGGCGTATTGGCTGTGTGCAGCTTTAAAATAGGGTGGCTTACTGGTTTGCATGGACATTAGTCTCTGTCAACATGGTGTTTTTTTCTTCATGCCTCTCTTGACGGAGTATTTTCAGGTGTGGTAATTGCTGCAATTTTGGTCTGTTAATTTTATTGAGTTCTCACGACCTACTATGACTGGAAAATTGAATGTTCTGATTGGAGTCTTCCTCGGTTGGACCGTTGTAAACC
Source organism: Pterocarya stenoptera (assembly GCA_003123785.1). Classification (NCBI taxonomy): domain Eukaryota; kingdom Viridiplantae; phylum Streptophyta; class Magnoliopsida; order Fagales; family Juglandaceae; genus Pterocarya; species Pterocarya stenoptera. The sequence continues at coordinate 59,418 of QEOT01004014.1, forward strand.
CAAGCTAAGGTCTCAAGCCAGCTAAATTTTGTCAAGCCTGGTGGATTGAGCTTCCTATCAGCTTTGGTGGACTTGTGGACAAAAAAAATAAAAATAAACCAATGAGAAATTACTGGAAGAAACTGGGAACTGAATGAAATTCAGAACTACTACTCCAGTCTCCCGACATATCCAATAAAAAGGACTCATTTTGTAGATGTGGTCCATGTTTTCTCCGAGGTGTCAGAATTTCCATATGAACCTGCGTCGGGGATTCGTCCCATTAAGCCTGGAAATACGGAAAGTGAAAGACCAAAAGAACAATAACAAAGACTGGCTGAACTATAGGTATAGGGGGATTCTATTCAATTCAACCTGCTGGTTCCATCAGTATTTATTTGCCTCTGCCATTTGTCTTTGCAGCCTCACAGCCCACAGGAAGAAAAGCGTTTTTTTTTCTCCTATTTTTTTTTTTTATAATATATACAACAATGGGAAACCAAATATGTGAAACTTATGAAATCCATCCATTTCACTGGTGGGCATTCGGATTAGACTAATTAAATGATTTTCTATTTTTTTTGCTTATAAAGTAGCACTGATTCAATGGGACTTAAAAGTGGAAAGTGGGACTTTGATAAAACACTTTTGCATTATCTCAATCCATTAAGTCGGGTAAGCTCTTACTCTCTTAACTATGAGAGACATAAACACACATATCTAAGTTCTATAATATTTAATATTTATTAATCGATAAATATAATAGAGTCTAATCCATAAGTTTTATTGCTCTCCAAACGTGAGATTTTCAAATTAGTTTGATGCGAATAATGCTATATACCACATTCTTATCTTACTTTTATCTCATTATGTAAGATGTGACACATTTATCACCATTAAATTATAAATAATTATATAATAAAATATTATTTAATGGTGATAAATGTGTCACATTTTACATAATGTGATAAAAATGAAATAGTAATGTTGTGTATAGAATTTTGCCAAGTGAATTCTGCTGCCAAAAAAATAAAAACCCAAACCAGCATGGGATTTGGGATTTTCAATGCATACCATAATCATATTATATATATATATATATAATGTTAAATTTGATTATAGGTAAGGGTAGTGCTATAGCTCCCGTTGGGGGTGTAGTATTTTTTTCATGTGTTTTTTTAAAAAATTATTTTTTATATAGATTTTTTAATACTTTTTAATGTTTTTAAAAAATAAAATAAATTTAGAATATCATTACAAAATATTTTCTTAATCAGAAAGTAAAAAACAATTATTAAAAAATACTTTCTTAATCACAAAATAAAATAAAAAATATTTTTTAATGATTTCTTTTTTTTTTTACTTTCTGATTAAAGAAGTGTTTTTTAATAATGTTCTAAATTCCCAGTAAGGTTCTAGCTTTTTCCTTTTAAATTTAAATTATCATTATAAAAAAATTATTAAAAAATAATTCCTTAATCACGAAATAAACTACTTCGTGATTAAGTAATTACTTTGTGATTGAGTAAACTAGTTTACTTCGTGATTGAGGAATTATTTTTGAACAATGAACTTCAAAAACCTGACTTGAACGTACGTATGAAAATCAAACTCCTTACGAGGATGCTTCGCAAGTAAGATAAATTATATGAATAAATGGAAATGTGGTAAGTAATATTTGTTAGTCATGAAAACGGCGCCGTTTGTCCAAATACAGACGTATCAAATCAACATTTTACCCTTCATATATGCTAAATATAAAAATATTATATATATTATATTTTGAATCGCTGTCGTCTATTAATAAAGAAAACGAATAAATAAATAAGACATATCCACCCCTCCATTGTCTCTCCATCATCACCTTGCCTTCCCTTCTAATTTAATTAAAAATTCGATACAACCACCGCGAGCTGCACGGGCAGTACATAAAATCCATCAACCTCCGTATGCTTTGCTTTCCCCCCCTCCTCTCTTCCTTTCGGAACAAAAGGTGACCGCTCTCTGCTCCTCTCTTTGCTTCCGGATAAGCTGTGGGAAGACCCAAGGAATTTAGGTTTATTTCCTTTCTTGCTATTCTTATTGCCTTCTTACCTTCTATACCCATTTTCGAGTTCGTTTCGTATTATCTCGTTCACAGGATTCCTGATTTTCGAAGCTTTATCTCTATACGCT
>QEOT01004014.1:62570-92377 GCA_003123785.1 Pterocarya stenoptera
AAAGAAAAAAAAAAAAAAAAAACAGATATTGGTAGGTATAATAACAGCAGTTTCCATCCAAGTCAGAATATCTTTCTAATAAGCAGTTGGAGAACTTGCCAGCCAGTGCCACCGCTTTGACTGCTGGGTAGTTCCATTTTGAGGTTCCTTGCAACAAAGATGGAGAATTAAGCAGGGGTTAGAAAACAACCCTAGAGGAGCACCCGCTCTGATACCTTAAGAAAACGTGAGTGAGAGAATGAATAAATTTTGCTTCTTGTGTGATACAAAAATCAATTTCTTTCACTAAATAGGAACCATTTGTAGCAGTCCAAGAATTGCTCTATCCCCGAGGTCACTCTCAAGAGTACGACCGGAAGTGAGGATCACTTTGGGAGTTCCACAACAGGAAATTATGAATAGCAGTGAACTTTCCACCTTTTTTCTCCAGTTATTGGAGAGGTTTCGTAAGGGCTTAATCAATGATCATGGGGTAGGCGAGGTAGTTCGTGAACTGCATAGGATCTATAACTAGGGTTAGGGAGGGCGATATGGATTTGGATTCGGATTAGAAAGAAAGGAAAGAGGAGACCCTCAATCAATGCTTTCGGGGTTTATTCATCCTATCGCACCGAACCCGAACTAGGGCTATGGTCCCTTCTTCGCATCTGAGCTTTCTGGGGAAGGCACGAGCCTTGATCTTGCCGTCGGTTCAGCCCTTTATGCAAAAGAAGACATTCTTATGCTTTCCCGGCTCGGTTCTCTACAAGACCGCCCATAGATAGGTATGTATCCCCACCTCCGATGACCAATGGTAATGGTATCCCACAACCTCCGATTTCAGATCGAATGAGGCAGGTGCACATCGAGGGGGACTCTAAGATTACAATCCGAATGCTCCTCCAGAAGGCGACTCCTCCATGGACCATCAGGACCATTGTCCAGGATTTCTAGTTTCTGCTACAGTCCTTTCACAGCTGGTCAGCGAACCACCAGTTTAGGGAACAACTAAGTCATTGAAAAACGTTCCCCTCCCTAGTTCTTCTCTTGAAAGAAGCACAAGTCGAGCGGGTTTCATGTTGTAAGGCTTCGGGGTGAGTGACTGGACACCACATCTCGACTAGCTCGTCCCAACGGAGCGAAGAGGCCTCCTCAGCTCGAAATCCTGACATGAATACAAAAAAATTTTGGGGTATTTCAAAGGAGCCCAAAGACGCTCTCTATGAAATCCTATGCTCATGTCTTTATCCAATGATCCAATCAAAGGAATAATTGGAACTATCGTATCGAGCTTCTTGGGAGCATTATTTATTATAAATGAATTTTCTAGCATTTGACTCCCCACCATTGAAGTATTTAGTCGCACACTTGAAAAATAACCCAAAAAGTCGAGGGAATGCTTGGATAATTTATTTATATAGATTCTTCCCAAGTGAAACCACACATAAAAATGACATTCCCATAAATTGACAAGGTAATATTTCCATTTATTCATCAGAAGAGGCGTATCTTTTGAAGCCAGAATTGATTTTCCTTGATATCTAACATAATGAATGAAAGGATCTTTCAGGAAACATAGGATGCCCGGAAGAGCAAGCCAAATAAAATAAGCGTTGAGATAATCTACTTTCATCCTAATCTCATCTACTGAAAAAATAAAGAGATACCGTCCATACCCAAATAAAAATTTATGTTTTCATAAGGAAGCCATCGAAGGCTTTCCACAAATTGAGATTTGGCCGTAGAAAGATTGAATTGTATCCGAGGAATACCCCTAGAGGGGATAGGGCTAGGCGGAGTGAAAAGGGTTTTCCATGAGATGGGAAATGAAAACGATTAGCCCCACACGAGGTTTGTGAATAAGTGATTGTCTGATAATGAGCAAGGAATATTCGTCTTTCTGCTAAACAGGATGTATTGAACTCATAATTCATTAGATACTTTTTATGAAAGGAGAAAGAAAAAAGAAGTGAAGAAGAAGAATAAGAATCAAAGGAAGAAGAGGACTCACGAGAGAGGCGGAACAATCATCCACCCATGCTTCGGCCGCAGTACTACCACAAGCAAGGAACTGGAGAAGGAGCAAAGAGCAGTACCACAAGGCCTCACAAAAGCCTACGCCTGTCCTTTCTCCAGCAGGTAATGTTTTGGGAGGGATGTCTGTTTGTGGAGTTAGCAGCATTTGAAACCAAAAAAGCGATTCACTTGGTTTCAAGCTGCGTAGCAATCCTAAGAGATCAGATCAGAGAATTGAAGAGCGGAGCCAATCACAGATTAGGATCTCGTCCCACCAATTGAATGAAAATGATGGCCGGGTACTTGCTTGCTATTCGATCCCAATCACCCAGTCTACCAACAACCGAGCAGAGGTTTTGGCCCGGGATTCTAATATATTTTTTCTGACAATTGAGGCAGGTGCACATCGAGGGGGACTCTAAGATTACAGTCCAGATGCTCCTCCAGAAGGCGACTCCTCCATGGACCATCAGGACCTATCAAGAGGTGCTGTTTGATGGAACGTCTATAGGAATACGGGCAAGCACTTCCATAAGCCAGTCATGAACCGGCTTCAGCAACCGTTGATTGATGTAGTTACCAATAGCGAATATCCTCCGCTTACTCCCTCCTTCAACTACCTGACCTAACCTTCCGGCACCTTTGCTTCAAAGGAATAACCACATTTTTAATCTAAAAGAAAAAATATGAGCTGAAGTTGGACCCTACAAAAATAATAGCCAAAACTGCCGAATACAATTTCAGCTCACCATCTACCTCAGCAGCTCACCAATGACGCATCCAAATGGTCAAATGGAAACCGCTAGAAAGGAATGCCTCTATTTATGTTATGCATTTAATGCCTTTATTTGTGCTTTTAGGCAGGAAAATCTAACTAGCCTACTCTATTGAACTACATGCCTAGCGTAGGAGAAATCCAAACGTTCCTGGAAATTCTTGCTCCCATTGGACCATTTGTATCTATATGCATTAGGATCCCGATTCATAGATCTCTCGGTTCGAGAAATAAAAAAACGAGGATTGAACCATTTCTTCTGACTCTTTTTCAAATTTGATAATTTGCTTATTTAAACAGAATTTCATTTCTTTATAAAAGAAAAGAAAGGGAATGGTTAATTCCACAAAAACAAAAGAACTCTTCTTTTTTTTTTTTTTTTTACGAGGTACAACTATAAATTCCTATCTATTTGTTAGTGAATAGACCATAGACCAATTCCCCCTTTTATTTGGGAGTATTGAATACACCCATAATTCTGAGTCTTGAGAGGCCTCTCTTCCCATATATCTGACTGGCAAAGGGAATAGAGCAACCATCTAATCCATTCCTTTCTTTCCTTGCTTAGCTTCCTCTCTCCCAACAAGTAAGACGAGATCACCACTTCTCTTAGTAATGGACTTCCTTAAATTCTTCCTTAGCCTTAGATGTCCTTTCATAGAATAGATTCTTGAACCTCCGACAGATGGAATCTCCATGCATGCGTTCTTTCTCTCCTCCCCTCAGCTTGCCATAGCCAGTGACAACCCAAACACTTTCAATACCTATACCTATCAGACTTATTCACGTATGTGTTCTTCCTGAACGTTGGATAACGTCTGGTCCGCTTTTTTCTATGTCCTCGACAATCAGCACTTCTCGCTTCAACAGTTCCCGTCGAAGTCCCTGGAGTGACAAGATGTGGGGCCTGCCTTGTTATTCATTGAAGAGCTTGAGAAACAACTAATTGATCTAATAGAATTCGACTAATCGAAAGGAGAGGTTTTAGCGATGGTGAGCCCCAGACCGGGATGGAACCATAGAATGGAACTCATTCTAAGCTATCAAGCTACTAACTAGAGAAAGCGCATGCCATCGCCATCAAGAGAGACCTGTGCTTGACCTAAGGTCAATTAGCTACTTGAGTACTCGGTCTCACTTTAGTGGTAGTTCGATCTCGCTTCTAGTATCCTTATTGCTATTGTTTGAGTAAGCTCTCTCTCTCAGGCCTACTGAAAAACAACAGGCGTAGGCTTTTCTTAGAGCTAAGAAAAAAGAACGAATAAATCTTATAGGATTCTTAAGAAATTCTTCGATTTCTTTTGAAAGCAGATGATTATTCATCTGCTTCTCACGTTTCGTAAATAGCCGGGGCATTGAGGAATATCCAGAAAGGCATTCCCGTTTATCTATTTCTATCCGTGTGGGGGGAGGGGGAAAAACATTTATATTCAGCTACAAAGTTTATTTTGTACACTACAGGAAGTTCCGTTTTTTCTCATTCGTTCCACTAGGAAGAAGACTTGCTCCTTCTGAGCCAGGATCAAAAAATTGGAAGTATTGATCCAATTAAAAATTAATTATGTTTCGTAATTTCATAATCTAATTTTTTTTTTTAAATTTATAATTGACTCTTTTGAATATAAATCACGAGAATATCTATTCTTCCTCTAAATCTTTTTTTTAACAGTTTTTCATAAAAAAAAAAAAAAATCCATGAATCTAAAAAATAGTGAGAATTATTGATCTCTCTTAATATCTCTCTAAATTCCAAAATTCAAGATTTGAATTGATGTCCTTTCATTGAGTCCTCCTAAATTGCACCGGGTTTGACAAACCACGGCGCCACCCCATGGCTTTATCCCATTTAGGAAAGTGCAGTTGTATTTTCTGTTGACATTTGATCGGCCTTATTTTAGGTCCCAAGGATTTAAATGAAACCCCTTTTGGGTGGAATTACAACGGCCTTATTTTAGGTCCCAAGGATTTAAATGAAACCCCTTTTGGGTGGAATTGCCACAACATGGACGTTTTTCTTAACAAGAATTATTGCAGTAGAATAATGGCTAAGAGGATTTAAAAGGCATTAAGATTTCCAAGGTTTATGATCGAGAGTGATTTCAAAAAAAGAAATTTGAGTTCAGAACGAAGTATATTTGGGTTCAACTTGTGCCAAAGGTGTGTCGTGTAACATTTAAGAACTGGAAGGTGCCAATGGGTGCACCTTTCACTTTGCACGATCACCTGTTACAACAAAACAAAGATAAAACGACCCTGGGCATGGGTTCAGATTCCCAAGGAGTTAAAATAAATCTAGAGGTTCTACTTTCATAACAAGAACACAAATAACAACAGCAATTTAAACACGCAGGATTACCAAGAAGGTCAATCAATACCAAATTAACCATACGCTGCCACTACTAAACAAAAACCCAGCAATCATAAGGATAATTGTACCTCCTACCAAGTTAACAACAACAAAACTTCAGAATTCTGATCCTCAAAAGAGAACATATAAATTTTTTTTCAAAAAGGCTAAAATATTAAAACTCAAAATGATTAGTTTAATCAACTTCCTCCATCTTGCTGCCCTCAGCATCGGCTTCAGCTTCCTCCAGTGGGGGCATGTCAGCATCACCATCGCCTGCTTCCTCATCATCAATACTCAAACCAAGTTTTAACATCCTGTGGATTCTGTTGCCAAAGGTGTTGGGCTCGTCAAGGCTGAAGCCAGAGGTGAGGAGTGCAGTCTCGAAGAGCAAGAGAACAAGGTCCTTCACAGATTTGTCATTCTTGTCCGCATCGGCCCTTTTCCTGAGCTCCTCCATGATGGGGTTCTCGGGGTTGATCTCCATGGTCTTCTTGCTAGACATGTATCCAGCCATACTGCTATCCCTCAAAGCCTGGGCTTTCATGATTCTCTCCATGTTTGCAGTCCAGCCATACTCACCAGTTACAAGACAGCAGGGAGAGTCAACAACACGGTCAGACACCACCACTTTCTCAACTCTGTCACCCAGCACATCCTTCATCACCTTGCAGAGACCATCAAACTTCTCCTTCAGCTCATCCTGCTTCTTCTTCTCATCTTCACTCTCTTCAAGCTTCAACCCTTCCTTTGTAGCCGAGACAAGCTTCTTGCCCTCAAATTCCTTGAGCTGACCAACAGCATACTCGTCAATGGCATCTACCATATACAGAACCTCATAACCCTTCTTCTTCAGCTTCTCCAGGAATGGGGAGTTCTCCACAGCCTTCTTGCTCTCCCCAGTAATGTAATAAATGTCACTCTGGCCTTCCTTCATCCTGGTCACATAATCTTTTAAACTCGTCAGCTCATCACCACTCTTGGTAGAGTGGTAGCGGAGAAGCTCAGCAAGCTTTGTTTTGTTTTGAGAATCCTCATGAATGCCGAGCTTAAGGTTCTTAGAGAATGCCTCATAGAACTTGTTGTAGTCTTCCTTGTTCTCAGCAATCTCAAAGAACATGTCAACACACTTCTTGACCAAGTTCTTGCGGATAACCTTTAGAATTTTGTTCTGCTGTAGGGTTTCTCTTGAAATATTCAGGGGAAGGTCCTCGGAATCCACAATACCCTTGACAAAGCTAAGGTATTCAGGAATCAACTCCTCACAGTTGTCCATGATAAAGACGCGGCGGACATACAGCTTAATATTATTGGGCTTCTTCCTTGTGTCAAAAAGATCAAAAGGTGCCCTCTTGGGAACAAAAAGGATTGCCTTAAACTCGAGCTGGCCTTCAACTGAGAAGTGCTTCACAGCTAAGTGTTCTTCCCAATCATTAGTAAGGCTCTTGTAGAATGCAGCATACTCTTCCTTTGTAATCTCCTCAGTCTTCCTCATCCAGATTGGCTTTTGCTTGTTAACCAAGGACCACTCGTGGGACACCTCCTTGATCTTCTTCTTTTTCTTTTCTTCTTTCTCCTTTTCTTCATCAACATCCTCAACCTTGCCTTCCTCATCCTTCTTCTCCTCCTCATCCTCATCATCAGAAATTTCCTTCTCAGTGGTCTTCTCAATCCAGAGAGAAATTGGGTAGCTGATAAATTCAGAGTGCTTCTTAATTAAGTCCTTCAACCGCCGCTCCTCAAGGTACTCAAGCTGGTCCTCCTTGAGGAAGAGGGTAATTTTAGTGCCCCTACCAAGGTTTTCACCAGAATTATCTCTAGTGACAGTGAATGACCCGCCAGCTTGGGACTCCCAGACATATTGCTCATCATCATTGTGTTTAGTGGTGACAATGACCTTCTCAGCGACAAGATATGCTGAGTAGAAACCAACACCAAATTGTCCAATCATACTCACATCGGCCCCAGCAGCAAGGGCTTCCATGAACTCCTTGGTTCCGGACCTAGCAATGGTACCCAGGTTGTTCACCAAATCTGTCAATGCACAAATTAACAGATTAAGTTACAAAAACCGATGAAAGACTACTAAAGGGTAGCAACAACTAAATTCTTCTACTACTCACCAGCCTTAGTCATGCCAATACCACTGTCAATGATGGTCAGGCTGTTAGTGGTCTTGTCAGGGATTATGTGGATGAAGAGTTCAGGCTGTGCGTCTAGCTTGCTCTTATCAGTCAAGCTCTCAAAACGGATCTTGTCCAGAGCCTAAACGTGATCAAATATAGAAGTTTAATAATCAAGCTACTGTGTGAAAGGCATCCAGAATTTACTTCATCTGAATACAGAAACTAAAATAAAGTGTACATCCAGTGCAGAGTCAATCGAATTATATGTTTTAAAACTTGCATGAATAATCAAACTACAATTAAAAGTAGCATACTTAAATCAAGGTATGACAACCCCAAAATAAAGCTTGCGATCAAACATGCAACAATAAGCTCATTGAAATTTCAAGAACTACCATCCCTAAATCAATGCGTGATATTAGATTGTCCTAAACCCTCAAGGAAAATCTCAAGTATGTTTACGTGCACATACACACATGTATAATACGCATTCCCATTGATGTAGAAAGCCGCAAAATACGAAAAAAAATTACAAGACCAGCAAAAAACACGAATATCAACGTGCAAGAAACATAACACACAACACAACCAATATATTTATTAAAATTTAAAAACGAAAAGTCTATTATGATATGCAGTATCATACAAGGTTTCGTCAAGCTAGACAAAATAAAACCCTATTATTTCTCTAATCCATTGAGTACTATAAACAATTAGGTTTAGATGACCCAATTCTACACAATAGCATAGTATTTCTCATTGATGTTAAAAAACAGAACACCCAGCAAATAAGCATTTCTTCATAGGTTTTCTCATAATTCTCCGTATGTTAGCACATCACCTTTTTTATAGGTCCGTATACACTAGCACATCACCACTGAAGTGATTTTTTCAAATAGGCGTTTCTTTATAGTTTTCTCATATTTCGCTGACTAATACACATAGCTACTGTTCTCGTTTTTCAAACGTAGAGATCAAGACTACAGTTCGAAAAAAGATCTGAAAAAAACTCCAAAATGTATCCACAATATCATATAACATTGCACACGGCAATAGCAGACACCCAATATTAAAAAACTAAAAACAGAACTCACAGAACAAACAAACTATGACTTGCCGACGAAACGGAGACTTTAAAGCAATAAATCTAACGAAATATTCCCGAGCCAACGTCTAAAATAAGAGTCAACAATTATCGAAAATAACATACGAAAGGTTTCGAACGAGAAATGAAATCAAAGACATTTAGATAATAAAAAAATTCTGAAGCAAGGTAGGAGAGAGAGAAAGAAGACGCACATCGGAGGAATTGCTGATGAGCTCCCGAAGGAAGATCTCCTTGTTGCTGTAGAATGTGTTGATGATCAGACTCAGCAACTGGTTGATCTCAGCCTGAAAGGCAAACGTCTCGGTATCCGCCATCTCTCTCTCTCTGTAACAGGGAAAAATGCCAAAGTCGTTGGAGATAGGACGGGACTAAGAAAGAGTATCTGCGAAGCTTTGTGGTTAGTAGAGGAAGAGGTAATGTTTGGGAAATGAGCGGAAGCGACACTTTATAGTGTGCTTGGTTAGGGTTTCTAGATCCTTCTATTATGTAATTATTATTTGTTTTTCAAAAAAACAAAAGGTCGGACTCGGAGACAGTGGAGGGTGATTTCGGTTTCGGAGTTTGAAAGGGGTTGGTGTTTCCGTAACACGCGCGCAGAATGTCGTTATATGGTACTCTCGTGCGCCAGGGAGGGGTATTGATATTCGGCTGTGTTTGGGTGAGGACGTTAGGAAAGGTTTCGACTATTAAATATTATTTTTATTTCAAAATTTAAAAAATTAAATTTTTTATTATATTTTATATAAAAATTTAAAATAATTATAATCATTAGATAAAATAAAATTAATTAAAATCATCTATAAATTCAAACAAGACTCTTCGTTTGGATGTACAACTCATCCCAACTCATCTCAACTCATCATTATATTTTTTTCAAATTTCAATATAAAATATAATAAACAATTCAACTTTTTCAAATCTCAAAACAATTTTAATATTAAAAAATAATATTCTAATAATATTTTATCATCTCAACTCAAGTCAACTCAACTCACTTCAACATCCAAACCCACCGTATATAAATAAAGGAACCCGGCGGTGTTTGTGTGCAGGGTTCTCCGAACACAATGGTGGTGTTTGTGTGCAGGGTGCTGCTATCCGTAACCTGGTTTAAGCAAAAATAAATTTGAACCAGGAATAGAAAATCGAAGCCTATGCACAATATATAGAAAGAATAATGTCTCTATGCCACCTTATTTTAACTACTCATGTATTTAATTTTTTTTAAACCTTTTTTTCTTTTACTTACTAATTAAGAAATTGACTACTAATGTATTTTTTTATTTTTAAAAATATTTAAATATGTTAAAAATGTAAAGAAAATTAAAAAGTGAAATTTGTATTAGTGGGCATGTAAAGCGATCAAAGTTGGGTAGCACACTGGCACTACCACTTTTAATAAGAATAATGCTATTATGCTACCTCATTTTATCCCTTCATTTTGACTGGTCATGCATTTTTTTAAATTTTTTTTCTTTTACTTACTGATTAAAAAAGTGACTATTAGTGCATTTGTGAATTTTTTTATTTTTAAAAAATATTTAAATATGTTAACAAAATGTAAAGAAAAAAATAAGAAAAAATAAAAAGTGAAATTTGTATTAATGGGCATGCCCAGCAATCAAAGCTGGACGGCATATTGGCATTAACATTTTCAATAAAAATAATGCGACTATGTCGCCTCATTTTATCCCCTCATTTTGACCATTCTTGCATTTAATTTTTTTTCTTAATGATTAAAAAAGTGACTATTAATGTATTGATGTATTTTTTATTTTTTAAAAATATTTAAATATGTTAAAAATATTTATAAAGGAAAAAATTTCGGGCCGGATGGATTTGAAACTCATTTTCACACCCACCGATAAAACAATGACACGTAAATATTCTATACAAATTCTCATTACAGCCGCATACACCCCATAACGTCTCCCCCTCCTTCGTTCTACCCCTCCCTCCCCCATCAGCAAGACGCACGAAACCTAAAGCTCCAAAAAAAAAAAAAAGCACGAAGCCGAAGCTCCCTTTCCCTCCCCCATCTGCGCTCGACACCGACAAAAGGTATCCCCTACAAAATCATCTTCTGTTAGTATTTTTAATATTTTCTTTTCTTTCCGTTAGCCTTTAGTTTGCTTGCCGTTGGTTAACGGGCTTATTTTGTTTATGGCCTTTAGTTAGCTTTAATTTATGTTTTGATCGTTAAGCATTTATTACGTTGGAGACTTTAATTCTCTTACCCGTTATGTCTAACATCCAGAGTCTTATTTATCCTGTATATATTAATATTTTCTTTTCTTTCTGTTGGCCTTTACTTTGCTTGCCGCTGGTTAACAGGCTTATCTTGTTTATGGCCTTTAGTTTGTTTTAATTTGTGTTTTGATCGTTAAGCATTTATTACGTTGGAGACTTTAATTCTCTTACCAGTTATGTCCAACATCCAGAGTCTTATTTGTCCTATATATATTAATATTTTCTTTTCTTTCTGTTGGCCTTTACTTTGCTTGCCACTGGTTAATAGGCTTATCTTGTTTATGGTCTTGAGTTTAGGCTTATCTTGTTTATGGTCTTTAGTTCGTTTTAATTTGTGTTTTGATCTTTAAGCATTTATTACGTTGGAGACTTTAATTCTCTTACCCGTTATGTCCAACACCCAGAGTCTTATTAGTCCTGTTTATTTATATATATATATATATGGTCTTTTGATATTGGATGGGAGATTTACTTGAGAAAAAGTAAGATAAAAAAAAATAAACTTAGGGAGTATATTTTTTTTAGAGTATTTCCAGATAAAAGAAAAGTATTTTTTTGGTAGAGTTTTGAGCTCAACCGCTTGTGCAGAATTGGTTCGGGCTATACGACAATCAATTGGGCTGTTGTATTCTGGAAGAGTCAAGTTAAGAAGATTTCTATTACACCGATTAATTTGAGATTTTGTACACTGCAGAGGGCTTGAATTTCCTTAAAGAGAGCGATATTTCTGTACTTTAGTCCAATCTAGCTTCGTTTTAATTTTAATTTAATTATAATATTTATTATATTATTATGTATTTCATCAACATCTTCTATTTGAAGCTCCCACACGCCGAAGATCCCTCTCCCACTAGAAAAGAAAAGAAAACAAATTGTGAACAGTAATTATTCGAATAGTGCTCGATCGAATCCCACTACAGTCACTAATGCTCTTGGAAAAATGGAGGATTCAATTGCTTGCTTGGCTCATCAAAATGAATGCTTCCCATGTGCATGTGCTGCTTTTCCCCATTCCCAGCCGACCCAAATACCCATTTTGACATATTTTCTAATATCTTGATACTGAAGTCAATTTATAGAGATGGACATGATATTTTTCAAAATTTTTTGAAAAGGGTATCTTTATAAAATAAAATTTATACATGTTTATATCATTTTCATACATACCCTGCATTACGCTGATAGTGATGAAACTTGAGCACCTGTGTGCCGCAGTTTGGTTATGCAACCCAAAACCAGATGCAGCATCTGGGCAGATTTGGAAATGCAGGAGAAAACAAGGAATTAATCCAACTGGGGTGGGGGGATGGGGATGGACCTCTTGAGAGTGACTCTCCCTAAGGAAACTATCCGAAGATTACTCCATTTTGTAAATGAAATTCCCCTGTTGATTTTGAAAGTTGGGGGAGGGAGAGGCGAGAAAGGAGGGGGAGACGTTTTGGGTACATGCGACTGTAATGAGAATTTCTATGAAATGCCTACCTGTCATTATTTTATTGATAGGTGTGAAAATGGATTTGAAACCCATCTAGTCTGAAGCACGACTCTTATAAAAAAGTGAAATTTGTAATATTGGGCACACCCTAACATTATCCATAAAACAAAACCCAAAAAAAAAAAAACCATGATAATTTTCGTAATGAAGTATAAATTATAACAGAACTGCTGTAGGTACCTGCTATTGGGTATCTTTTGTTGAATCGATTGACGTGGTTAAACATCAGTCGATATAATTAAAAAAAAAAAAAAAGACCAAATTGATTTAAGAAACTCAACTAGCGCCAAACTCATTCTTGATATTGCATCTCAGAAGAAACTGCGACAACTTGTCTTCATTCCTTGGCCATCTGAGCAACGGGTATCAACTCGTCTTCATTCCTTGGCCATATGAGCAACGGGTATCAACTTGTCATCTTTGTTCCGTTGAAACTACGCCGATGTGCCAAAGAAACTTCACCGCTGTGCTGTCGAACCCCCATCTGCACCGGTGGTCAATTTTTGAAAGAGAGAGTGTCATCGTAGGTATGAGCATTCTTTGATCCTCTATGTTATGCAGTTTTTATTTTTTTTTTCTATTTTTCTATATCTTTGGCCACCCATAGGAAGGAATCTAAGCTTTTGGCCACCCATAGGAAAAGAAAAGAACAGAGAGAGAGTGAGTGAGTATTCCTGCGCATGTTAATATAAAATTATGGTTTTTTTGTTTTTATGATGAACAAAGAAAAATGCCAATCGCAATCATAGAAGTAAGAGTGAAAAGCTGTCAAGATAGGCAATTTAACATCTGTAGGTATGCTTGTATCATCCTCTGAAAGAATAACATCATGGAAAAGTTAATTAGTTGGGTGAATCGATAATAACACATAGAACTGAGAATTGGAATCCAAAAGGAATTGAAATTGATGCCAAAAGAAAAGGGTAAATCAAAAGGGTGCAAACGAGAAATTCAACCTGAATGCCTGTACTTCACTTATATAATCTTTATTGCAATTACTGTTGTTCCCGAGCCTGTGCTTTGCACGTAGTGCCTTTCTAATGCTAGTTTGCTCTTTACATCAATTTGTTTACTAAAAATCCAATAATCAAATAACAGTACCTTTTGTCATTTATATTAACATGATTTTGAATATTTTTGTAAGTGTTCATCATATTAAACATCTGTCTGATCCCATTTATTTTTTTGAAGTAAGTTAATAGGGATTCTAAGATCATGAACAAAAGTAAAGATTTCAAAAAAACTTACTCTAAGAGCTTTCTTCTTGAATTTATTCATCAAGTATGTTCTTCATCATCATGTACATTACAAAAAAAAAAAAAAAAAGCAGGACAATGATTAGTTCATTTATTATGTTGTGTATTTGGAACAAATGGACTATATTATTTTGGGTTATTTTTGGATGGATAGATTTGTATTTGTAGTCCGAGTAAGAGAATTTTTTACATTGGCCTTGTATCTTCAGCTTAGAATTTTGGTGGAAACCCCATTGACAGCTTTTTGAAGATGATTGAATAGAAATGCCAACTTTACACCCTTTGTCTACGTGTTTGTGTTCTTGTATATTCTTCCTTTAATTTCTTTCTTTGTGTTGCCCCTTTTGTGAAAGCTCATCTCTTCACTCTTTATCGTCACGACAGGATAAGCATAGATAGATGTAAGTGCAATCCAGTGAAAAAAGCCAACTCGATATCCCAAAAGGAAATGCTAATATTGTTATGCACAGCTCTTATTTCTTGCTTCCCAAGTTTCTATATATTGTGCTCGATCGATGAGACAAGAAGTTAAGAACTTCGGACCTGGTGAATTCAATATTAGACTTTATATTGTAGCAGCCATGACTTTATATATGAATTTTTATTTGGGGTAATATGACGACTTTAACATTGCAAAGACCTAAAAGACAAAAAATGATGACTATCAAAAGTTGAAAGATCAGAAAAAGATGGATTCTTTGAGATCCATGGTGTTAGTTACCATTGGAAGTGCATTCATCGAAGCACAGACTTGTACAAGGCTTGTACATTTGAGGCTTGTATCTAGCATTACTCTTTGAGAATTACCATAAAAAACCGAAAGGGCTTAAAATTGAACTTGTAAATGTTGTACTCGATCATGTGACAGAGTCTATATCAACCTCTTCCATTTATATGGGAACCCATTCCACACTAATAAAAACTGAAAAAAAAAAAAAAAAAAAAAAAAAAAAAAAAAAAAATTTGGAAAAAAAAAAAAAAAAAAAAAAAAAAATTTGGAAAAAAAAAAAAAAAAAAAAAAAAAAACCAAAAAAAAAAAAAAAAAAAAAAAAAGAAAAGAAAAAGTTCCGACTAACACATAAAATAAATTCTGAGTATCTTAAACTATACACTCAGACTAAGTAAGTAATTTCTAACACTTATCCGAAATCACTTACATACTATCAAGTAAGTAACATGCTACGACAAATGCAAAAACTCAATACATCCAGAGTAGTGTGCTTGAACGTCTTATTTTAGCTTCACGTACAAGAAGCACTAACTCCTTATTCAAAACCTTCTCATTTCTATTGGATAGCCACCATCTCGATCTCGATCTCATCCGCTCTCATACGAAGATCAATCTTGCTATGTTCAATATGGTGGAGTATCTTTTCTTTGTGGAAATCCACGAGTCTATAGACAGGTGGATCAGCATTTCTTTGATCCTGTATTTACATAAAGCAATTGAGTCCCATAATGGAGCCAATCTACATTAAAATTGTTTGTTCTGCTGAAATTAAATTATTGAGCATCGCAAGACTTTCTTGTTCTTTGAATTTTTTTAAATTAGAAGTATATCTTATATACTTCCTGTACTTGGGTAACCCTTCCTTTTTTATTATTAATAAACCATATCTCACTTATCAAAAAATCATTGAGCATCACAGAAAGTGACAGGGAGCTAAACTTCACAAGACTAATAACTCCACCTTCACCTCAAAGCTGGCCATATGCCCCAAACATCAGAGAGATAGGTCAACTACATCACTCGAAAGCTGAATTTTTCAATCATAAGCGAGTCCAAGTGGCGACCATTGAAATTTTTCAGTCAACACCCTGTTTTGGCGAGTATTACATTCCTGAATTCTCTCTACAAGTACCATGGCCAAAAAAATCAAATAATGTACCTCCACTGAATCAAGTGTGAGCTTCCTGGCACGTTCTAGTGCTTCATGCCTTGAGAGTTTTTCGTGCCCTGCCCATAAAGATGAATTCAAAATGACTCCTAACAAAAGTATACTACACTCTAACATAGCCCAAAAGACACAGCATTGGGATTTTCCTCAAGGATTGTGTACTATTTAGTTAATTTTTTTAGAGAAATAATAGTTGCAATCGTGAGTATGCAAGTGCCGCATAATCATTTTGAAAAAAAGTAAATATATATAGGATCCATATGGAAAAAAAAAAAAATATTGTTAATAGTGAACCCTATTCTTTTTCAAAACGATTGCACGATCTTTGCACACTCCACGACTACATGTGACATTACTTTTCTTTTTATAACTAATCTTGTTAAAAGCACAAAGGGGCACAACCCCAAGTACACAAGAGTAGGAAACAACCAATGAGAGCGAATATGTTTAGCAGTTACTTAATTCTTCTTCACTATGTTTATACTGGATGTGCAGTTTTGTCACCTTATTACAAGTGAATTTTTTATGTTGCTATATCCGTGTGAATATTTTCCTTGGCTAAGTCAAATATCAAAAGAAAACAAAAATTTAGACTTGAAAATCATTGCTATTGCTACTCAAATTGAAGGGAGAAGAAGAAACAAAAGAAAAACATACAATCAAGAATAAAAAACAACAGAGAGAGATGTTGTGTTGGTTGATTGCGTGTTGTGTATGGTTCTTGATAAATGTACAGAAGAAAGCGAGATTGTTCATGAATCTAAATTAGGTGAATTTGGAATCTAAATCAAGTGCTATTACGAATCTAAAACAATTTCGAAATCTCCCATTAGGATTAGGGTTAGGGTTTCCAGACATTCGAAATCAAACCCATACCAATTCGGTGATTTTGGGAACATCAAGATCGTGGGTTGAAGAAACACTACCAATGGGAGATTCGGTTTAGGGCATGCGAACAAGAAAATGAGATCAAGAATATGAGAACAACCTGTACCTCCTTTTGTGTTCCGTCTTCTTACACGTCGGTGTGTTATAAACCCACTAGGTATAACTCACCCTTGAAAACCGGCTTACAAGGAAAGGATGTTCAGGGGCTTATAAACTACCAATCAATCACATACTTAGTCAATGTGGGATCATAACAACCACCACGCTTCTCAGCTAACGTCCATGGCGGTCCTGGAGCTCACACGGACTGGCTATGCACTAGGTCTTTCCTAGCTCCAGACAAACACTACCATGCCGGCATCACCCCCCGTGCCGCACGATTGCAACAGTCGCAACATGACCTTAGACGTGGGGTGGCTCTGATACCAATGTTGGGATAGAAAATAAGAAATTAATGGAATGGATAGTGAATTGATCTGTTTGAGAAGATCACTCTCCAAGATATGTATTGGCTTGAATAATTCTGCGTTTTTCATTGATGCAAACAATATTTATAGACAAATGACTCTACTGGCTTTACCAAATAATTGCCTACTTACAAGGACTTAAATAACCGACTGGCACATGTTGTAGAAATACTTGGAATTAAATAACAAACCAAAAATTAAAACACGACCAAATGACTCCATGCGATAATCTGTAGACCAACAACTTTTGGTATCAAATTGGTTATTTGCAATTGACTAATTCAACTGAAGGAATAAGAAATTAAGGCAGTGGACCTATGGGCCTAATAGCCATGAGAGCATCACATTTTAATCATCTGCGGCCTAGCATAGCAGACCTAATCACGGGGCCTGACCCGTAACATTCCTCTCCCCTTGGGCGACCTTTTCCATAAGGTCTGGAAAGTCCTTCTTTAATGGGTAGAAATCTGTCCACGAGGCATCTTCAGGAGTGAGACCTTTTCATTGAACCAGTATCTCAACGCCAACCTATTATTTCATTTCACCACTCGGCGTTGAAGAAGCTTCTTTGGCTCAAGTCGAAGAGATCCATCCGCAGTAGTTGGCGGCAACTTGGTGGAGAGGAGGTTGCGGCGACCCAACTTTGGCTTCAAGCTGGAGACATGGAAGGTGGGATGAACCCTAGAGTCACCGAGAAGCTCCAAACGGTATGCTACTGTCCCTATTTTCTCAAGAATCTTATAGGGACCATATAAACGAGGAGATAATTTTTGATTGCCCCATTAACAGCCTTACTTCGTAAGAACAATTTCAAGTGGTCCGACGAAGCCATATTCTCATTTCAGGACCTCAAAAGGGCTGTTAACATCACCACATGTTTTAGCACTTCTTGATTTTTTAAAACCTTTTACAATTCAATGTGATGCATCAGGTTATGGGATTGGAGCAGTTCTCTTACAGCAAGGCAAACCAATTGCTTTTTTGAGTCAAGCATTGAAAGGAAAGGCTCCTGCACTTTTCACTTATGAAAAGGAATTGCTTGCTTTAGTCTTGGCAATTAAAAAGTGGTGACCCTATGTCTTGGGACAGAAATTTGTGGTTCAAACTGACAACAAAGTCTCAAATATTTGTTGGATTAACGTGTGGATACTCCTGCTCAACAATGATGGCTCACTAAACTTTTGAGATATGACTTTGAAGTGACAAGAAAGGCAAAGAAAATTCTGTTGAGGATGCATTATCCAGGAAGGATCATGGAGAACTCTCGACTCTTACACTTCCCTTAGCATCTTGGTTATCTACTTTACGTTCTGAATATACCACTTCTCCTGAACTAATTAAATTGCAGGATCACTTTTGTAGAGGGAACCTCGATACTTCTATTTATTCAATGAAGGATGAACTTATTTTAAAAAAAAGAAAAATTAGTTGCTGCCCAATCTCCTATGCGGGATATGCTTATGGACTTATGCACTCCAGCCCTTTTGGAGGACACTCTGGGTTCCACAAGACCTACCATAGGTTAAAATCTGAGTCTTATTGGAAAGGCATGCGTCAGGACATACGCACCTTCATTCAAGAGTGTGAAAATTGTCAAAGGAATAAATCTGAAAATATTTCTACACATGGTCTACTTCAATCTCTCCCAATTCCTACTAAGGTATGGACGGATATTTTTATGAATTTTATTGAAGGTCTACCTCTCTCTCATAAGTGTAGTGTTATTATGGTCATTGTGGATCGACTCTCCAAGTATGCCCATTTTATTACCATATCAAGTCCCTAGATAGCTTCGTAAATAGCTACTATTTTTCTGGAGCACATATTTAAATTACATGGAATGCTTGCATCAATAGTCACAGACCGTGACCCCACTTTTACAAGCCTGTTTTGGAAAGAAATCTTTAAGTTGCAGGGAACCACCTTGCAATTCTCTTCGACTTATCATTCACAATCTGATGGCCAAACTGAGATCATGAATAAAAGTGTGGAACAATATCTACGGAGTTTCTCGGGTGCTAAGCCCACGGATTGGAAAAATTGGTTGGCTTTGGCTGAATGATGGTACAACACAAACATTCATACTTCCACAAAGCTATCACCTTTTGAGGTCGTCTATGGATACCCACCCCTGAAGCTTCTCCCTTTTTCTCCAAGTACAACAAAACTTCAAGCTGTCGAGGACACCTTGCGTTCTAGGGATGAGATACTACAATTATTACAACATAATCTTCACTTTGTGCAAGCTAGAATGAATAAATATGCTGATATGAGAAGGTCGAAGCGTACATTTCAGATTGGGATTTTGTCTATTTACGTTTACAACCCTATCAACAACAATCCCTAGTCAATTGGAGCAATAAAAAATTATCTCCTCGTTTCTATGGTCCCTATAAGATTCTTGAGAAAATAGGGACAATAGCAAACCATTTGGAACTTCCCTGTGACTCTAGGGTTCATCCCACCTTCCATGTCTCTAGCTTGAAGCCAAAGTTGGGTCGTCGCAATCCCACTTCAACTAAGTATGAGATTTGTTGGTGGTTTATAAGCCCCTAAGCACTCTTCCCTTGCAAGCTGATTTTCAAAAGTGAGTTCTATCTAGTGGGTTCATAGCAAATGATGATATGGCGGCTTGTTTGAGCAGAAGCAGATGACCACCCATCGTACCTCCCTGTGAGAATCATCTTTGTAGCTTGCTTGGGAAGCTTGTTGTGTTTCGTGTGGGGTGTTCTGTAGGGTTCCATAGCTATGGTCTGTGCGAGGTGAGAATGAGGCGTTCTGTGGGGTGGGTTTCGAGTTTTAGAAACTAGAAATCAAAAGGGTGTTTTTGAAATCAAAAGGGTGCAAATGCACCGTTTCATTAATGTATATGTGGAACTCCGGGTACGTGAGGGTTCCCCACCCCGGGTGAAAGTAGACTTTTTGAAATTCTAATCAATATGTTTTTGTGGAGTTTTTCTTGCACCACAATTACTTTATTGAAGGAAAATGCTTGACCCACCGCTGGGGGCTCCCGCTAGCTCTTTTATGTGTCGTTTTACATAGATTTTTTTAACACTTTAAAATATTTTTAAAAAATAAAAAAAATCACAAAATTATTACAAAACACTTCCTTAATCATGAAGTGTTTTTTAATGTGTTTTTAATTATTAATATTTTTTTATTAGCTTCAGTGAAAAGACTAATATTTAATTTTTTTTTTTAACTTTGTGATTAAAAAAATATTTTTTAATGATGTTGTAAATTATTATTTTTTTAAATATTAAAAAATATTAAAAAAATCTATATAAAAAAGAAAATACACATAAAGAACTCAGCAATAACTCTAGCATTGTCCTTTATTGCAAGGTTAGTCTACTGTGACGTGACAAAATAGCGACCGCCAAATTTAAAATAAAATATATATATATTTATATATTTATCTCGCTAGTTCATGTAGTAGATATCCATTATCAGCAACTTCTGGCATTTCTTTCGAGAATGGTAGCTCTTCCGTTCCAGACCTTAACACGGGTCCCACCACCCGCTGCTTCCATGTCTCCGACTCCCAGGTATGAACTCCATCTGCCCTTTTTTTGTTCTTTTTGTATTTTTTATTGTTGTTGATCATTAAAAAAAAGACCTTTCAATTATTCATGTAGTCTTAGTTTATATGTAAGCCAGCTATGGTATCCATACAAACCAGATAGAACGCTGGAATTGGAGTTATTATTTTATTAGAAATTGAGTTAATCAAATTTCTATTCATTGCTTGCTGTTATTAGAATTTGTTCTTTGTTTTTCTACTTAGAATAATTCGATTACGAAGTTGTATATGCATGGGGTTAAATTTGTGGTCTTTGGGCATCTGGCAGCAGGCTTCATATTTAGGCTTCTGTTGGGTTAAAATGTTAATGCTCGAGCAAAGTGATATCAGTTTTGACGAGTCTTGTCTCTCATAAAAATCAACTTGAGTTCACTGACTCAGATTTTCTGGTAATGTTGGGGAGATATACTTCTGGTGAGTCTAGAAGTGAGGGATTTACATAACATGTTAGCGCAACATGTTATATAAACCCCTTGCTTCTAGACATCACCTTAACCCAGAAAAGCTTAAACTAATGTGTGTGGTCCGAAAAATCTTATTTAAACATATGTTACTCAAATGTGGGATTGAATCATAGATGAAGCTCCAGCAAGTAGTTGACACAAGGACAGTGCCCAATATATTCACAGGGTATTATGTTTCTTGTGTTGGAAACAATACAAAGATGGATCAATGTATCTAGAACTCAATGATGCCTTAATGTTCAAGTTTAATTTGCGGAGTTATATTTATATTTCCATATGAGTCATTGTAAACAATAAAAAAATTTCTTCCACATCGCATAAATGTTTTTTTCTACTTACCAGCTGTATGGAGAAGCATGCTATGCCTCAAAATTTGCATGGCAGATTTCCCTCGCTAAAAGTAAGAAGATTGTCAAGACGGCTGCTTTTGCAGTTTTTGGGGTTCAACCCCATATTACTGTGTGTTTATCCCATTGTTGCTGCACCGGTACCAGAGTTGAAAGACCCTGAAGTTATTAGGTAAGATATTTTGTGTTCATTATTCTCCTCTCTCTCTCTCTCTCACACACACACACGCACGAGCACGCACACACACACACAAACGTGCACGCACTCACACACGCGCGCGCACATATACATGCACACAACACTTTCACACACATCTAAATTTGACTTCTGTTCTCAAGGAAGCCAGAAGGTTTTCATGAGCTTCACTTCTTTAAAGCTGTACCGGTTGTAATATTTGATTAAAATTTGGGATTTGAAGCATCCAGGACCTTCAAGCTAGCCAGTGGCGTCAGAATTCAAGGTATAAAATTAATATGATTACACATATTTTGGCTGAAGAATGATATTAATGTGTATAATATGTGTATTGATAACATCTGAGATGATCTTGTGTTTACCATTTAGACACCAAGGATTCAGTTATGGTCGTTGTGCCTAAGAAGTTTTTGGATAGTTAGATGAGAATTTTTGGTTTTAGATAAAAGTTTAAAATATTATTTTTTAATATTATTATTTGTTTTGGGATTTGAAAAAAGTTGAATTATTTATTATATTTTGTGTGGGAATTTGAAAAAGTTGTAATGATGAGATAAGATGAGAATTTTGTATCTCCTCTCACCTTCCAAACCTATCCTAAAGTGAGATTCAGTTCTGGTTGCTATGCATAAGAAGTTTTGTTGCAGTCAGCTGACAACTCGGTGACAGATGACTTACATGTGACAGCATCATTCATTCTTCTTGAATATGGATGGACCTTTTCAGAGGCGATATTTGTTTGAATTGTCATCAGTCATCTGCTATTGATTTAGGAATTGTCACAGCATTTGTATATGGAAGTGATTCGTGAACATCCCCATTTGATAGGAAGGTGTCATGCACTCAATGTGAAATGGATCCTCAACATAAGTAATTTATTCATTCCTGGATTCTACAATAAATTATGAGTTCCCTTTCTAGATGTTGTTGAAGGGGAAGGATCAGAAGCCCATGAAGGAGATCTTGTTGAAGTCAATTATGTATGCAGGCGCTCAAATGGATACTTTGTTCACAGGTGATTTCATACATTAAATGTGTAGTTATTAACGAAGTAAATTTAGAAGCTACTTTTGTTGTTTGTAAAGGTAATGATCACAAGTCAAATTTTTGTAGGACTTGCATGCATATTGCCATCAAATAAATCTCAAGTTTCTAGTTCTTTCTTGCACTCATGATAGTTGATCTGACCGTTCTCTATGATATCTTTTTGAAATCATGCCATGCTGCAGCACTGTTGATCAGTTCAGTGGAGAAAGCAAACCAATTACACTTCCGTTGGATGATAATCAGGTTAGTCCTTGCCTTAACATGTAGAGGCTTGCAAATTCTGAGGTTACGGTCCTACCACATACCTTTAGTCTCATTCCCTAACCGCATTCCTTTACAAATGTCACACATGGGCTTATGATTGGATGGCACGTGTCAAGTTTGCCAAATGACACATTTTGCCATTAAAAACCTAACAGAAGATAGACAGAGGGACTAAATAAGAGAGCTTTTTGCAAAATGGTAAAAACTGCACTGATTCTACAATTTATCCAAAAAGGAAGGAAAACAGATTTACTTATAGTAATCCTATACCCACCTCTATAGGAATGTTGATGTCAAACAAGTTAGTTAGAGTCTGAAGAAAGTTCCAGTTTGTAGCATGCATTCATCTTAGATATTCATCAGAATTACTCCCGACTTCTGTCCTCATTGTATACTTATCTACTTTTTCGAGCATGTAATTAGGTAATTCATGGTGCCTAAGTTGCTTCTCCTGACAGATCATAAAGGGCTTGAAGGAGGTTCTGATTGGCATGAGGGTTGGAGGTATTGCAATGTCCACTTATCTCTGGGTCTCTAAATGTTTTCTTGACCATGTTACCTCCTGAATCTCTTTGACCCTCCAATGCTGACTTACATCCTTGGCTAGGGCTTCTTTTCTAGTTTCACCAAATGCTCTACTTAATCTCTTTTTCTTTTTACTAAATTGCCTCACTTACTGGTGGATTAGGCTGGTAGATTCCTTTCAATCACCCTTCTCTATCTCTCTGATCATGGTTCCACTTCCACATTTGCATATTTTTCCTCTGCGTCTTTAACACTGAACAAGAGCTTGAATGGTTTATAGTAAAAAAAACATTAATGCATGAATTTGTATTTGTTTCATATGTGAGCAAGTATGTGGTGTCAACTGTCGACCAACCATTTTTAACTGTCATAGATCAAAATCCCTGCCTTTTGCTATCAGTTCGGTAAGAATTGAAGGAATTGCTTACATTTCTATGGGTTTCATTTTCAGGAAAAAGGAGAGCATTGATACCTCCTTCATTGGGATACATCAACGAAAATTTAAAACCAATCCCTGAAGAGGTTACACCTTTACTTGTGATCTATTTATTCTTCCTTCGATAATCCCTGAAACTTTGTTGTTAAATGGACTATTTTGCTTTTTCTATTGCTGGCATCTCTTTTGAGGAAAGCTCCCTCTCTGTTTCGCATTTTCATTCCTAACATTACCAAGATAAAGAAAAAGGGTTCAATTCGTTGTCGTCAAATCAATTTTATACTAGGTTAATAATGTTACATTGTATGGTTGTTGATTGCAGTTTGGGCCTCGACGAAGCCTTTTTTCCCATACAAACGAGCCTTTGGTATTTGAGGTGCAGCTCCTGAAAGTAATATGAAAGAGTTCCTGAATGCTGTACTCGATTTGATTTCTCTTTTGGTGGGCAATAGTGATGTTTCTTAAAACCAGACTATTTGATTTGGATGTTCCAGGCCTTGGAACCGATAAATGTGTAGAATGGACAACCATTGGTTGTTTCAAATGGGACTTCAGTGGATTATTGTTGAAGATGTGAAGATCAGTATTTGGAATCAAAAAACTTTTATCTGTGTCTTTTTGCATCCTCAATCAACTGCCCATATCTACCAAGATTACCATTTGGATCATTTAAACCATTAACCACTTGCAAAGAGTCCTTCATATAGCATTTTATCTAATCCTAGATCATGGCAGAAAAGCATAGCTTTCCACTGAACCCAGAGCCCTTGCTGCCACTGGTTCTAAGCAAAATGGTAATGGTTTTTCCAAGGTTGCTTGAACATTCCCCGTGGAGTCACGTGCAATTTCTTCCTCTGTACTTAAATAAATAATTCATATGATTGTTGTGACTGAATGAAAACTTCATTGGGATTAGTAAAATCCCCTTTAAAGACACCTATTTCTTCACCACTAGATTGATCTTGAAACCAGTGCTAATTATCCAAACTCTTCTTGAGCTATCTCGTATGATAGTTGAGTTACAATTTAGACACCCCAAACATCTTGGGCAACCAAAGAATATGAGCAACAGATTGTTCTTCCTTTTAAGAGAGATTTTAAAAGAATAAGGGCTAGCTTGTCTGATAGGCGCTTTTAACCGTGAACTGACCACTACTACAACATTTCCATATCTGTGTGTCTTCATGCTGTAATAAACTAAGTGGCATTAGATAGATTAGTGTAGCTTCTTCAGTATAAAAAACATCATGTACAAGTGATAAATTCCACCAATGAGATTCCTATCAATTCTCAGAATAAGTGTCCTCATTCAACCTTCGAATTGGATCCATTTGTCCTTCCAAACAAGTATTTTTTTTCCCTATTTCCAAACCTCTAAAATAATATCTTCTTTTATTAAATTTATAGTAGAACACAAGCTTCTCCAAGCAAAAGAAGGTTTTATACGGTTCAATACTGTTCTATAAGGAAAATATTTGGCCTCGAAAATTTATCCCACAAGAGAAGTATGATATTGTAATAGTCACCAACATTGTTTTGTTAACAAAGTGTTGTTGAAACACTCCAGATTTCAAAAACCAAGACCAAATGCAGATTTTGATCTTCCCATTATATCCCAAAAAATCCAATGCACACCATGATTCTTCTCTTGGAAATGATACAGCAAATGATAAATTCTTGACCAATCTAGAAAATCAGCTTTGTGAAAAAGAAGACTATTGTCAACAAAAAAAGAGGTAACTTTAAGTCTTACAACTCAATTCACAACGTCAGGTATCAACCAACATAGTAAAAAAGATAAAATGATAATGGATCACCACGCGGCAAGCCACGAGATGGTAACCCATTCACCTGTATAGAATGCGTCTCTGAATTAATACACTTTATAATGAGAAGTATCCACTTCAACAAAGCCAAGAAATTACATTCTACTCGATGATATTCAGATTTAATGCCATATCACCTACCCTACCCCTACTTAAAGAATTCATTGTGAGCTCATAATATTTGTGGGAAAAAAATTCTATAATCCCCGTCCAGACGGCGTCGTTTGGCTACGTGCACCACCCTCTACTAATTCCCGAGCCTTTTGCTTAATTCCTAAGCTCCCTGCAACGATTATTCTGACGGTGAGAACGCGACTCCATTAACACATCTTGCTTGCGGGGCAATCACCATTTTCAAAAGTAGAAAAACGTTTTCTTTTCTTTGTTATTATTATTATTATTTTTTATTTTTTAATAAGATTTTCCTGGAAATCAGGAAGTTTGAAGGCTGCTTGGGAGCCGAGAAAAATAAAGAAAGAAAAAGGCAATGCAGCAAATGGCGCAAGGATGGTTCTCGGGGAGCATTAACGGCGAGGATCAGCAGAAACCCTCCTCGTCTCTGCTAGCCGATTGGAATTCTTATGCGGCCACGCAAGCTTCAGAGGATAGCTCCGATTTGGGGTTGGGCTTCGATCTCGAAGCTGCGGTCAGGTCCGCAAACGACACCGTCTCTGGCACTTTCAATGTGTAAGCCTCTGATTTTTGAATTAAGCCATTTTTTAATCTAATTTTGTGGTTACTAAAATTTGTTCTTTATACTTTTAGAGAAATATATATCTAATCTTGGGTTATAGATATATCTGCTGGTGGTTTTGATTATGGATGTATTTCTAAGTGTGAGTGAGAGAGAGTGTATGTATTTGGTTCTGATTGTGTGTACTTGACATCGTCCACAGTGAGGTAGAAGGTGCTTTCTAAATTATGAGGTTGGGCAAAATAGGCTATTAACCTGTGTGTCACTATTATAATTGATGGATCAACTGAATCCTGTGTTTTGGATAACGTGGCTACAAAATTGGTGAAAGAACAATCAGGCATGATCTCGAATTAAAGCCTTATACATATTAGGTTGTTCTTAGTGGAAACTTGGGAAACTGTTGAATTCCTTTCTTTTTATGTCATGTAATCTCTGTTTGATTGTTCAGGGTTTCTAAAGGAGTGAGAGATCTACCTGGGAACCTGCAGTCTGCCACTAGTAGTGTCCCTTCAGGGAAAGCACTTATGTATTTTGGTTTGCTTCTGGCAAGTGGGGTTTTCTTCGTTTTTATCGCATTTACCATGTTCCTTCCAGTCATGGTGCTGATGCCCCAGAAATTTGCTATATGCTTTACCCTTGGGTGTGGCTTTATCATTGGGTCGTTCTTTGCACTCAGAGGTCCAAAGAATCAGCTTGTCCACATGTCATCAAAGGAGGTATTTCTCTGCTTAATTTAGACTCCTTTTATTGTATGTTTTGCAGCATGGATGTCTGATAGTGTGAAAAACGTAAATGAGTATACTTGTCTAATGCTTTTACTTATCCAGAGACTTCCTCTCACATTGGGATTCATCGGCAGTATGGTGGCTACCATATATGTTTCCATGGTGCTTCACAGCTACATACTCTCTGTGCTCTTCTCTGTGATACAGGTATCAAATTTCATGCTTCACTTTTACGTGTGTGTGCATGTATGCAGTTTCATTGAATAATGAAATCAATCTTCTGGGCCTTTGGACCTTGGATGGATGGAGTTTTTTGCATCCCTATAATTTTTGGTTTTCACCATTGTTTTATTGGAGAAGATATGCACAAATGTTATGGGCGCTCTTGATTTATTCTGGCATTCTAATTTCTCATCTACTCGAGAAGTACTATATGTAAACTCAATTCTCAGAATCAACAATTAGCTTTAAAAGCGAAGTTAGCATGTTGTCCAACTGAACAATGAAATTGATGCTTCCATGGAACTTGCAGGTTCTTGCACTCCTGTACTATGCCATTTCATACTTCCCTGGTGGATCTGCTGGGATGAAATTCCTCTCATCTGCCCTTACCTCTTCAGTAATGAGATGTTTTGGGAGGTGACCTTGATTTTCTGTTTTTATGGTTGTTGACTTGTATATTTGTTGCGTACTTTAGACCCCTGTAAGTGTTGGTGGAAACTTTGGAATTTTAGGAGACGTTAGGTGCTTCGATATTGATCTTATCCATATTAAGTTTTGCCTGCAATAGCCATTTTGCCAAGTGTTCAGGATAATTGTTGAAGGCAAAAGAACATTGTTGAACTTCGTTTATGCAAGCTTCAATCCATAGTAAGTAGTGAGATCTGGTGTACTTCGTTTTAGTTTGCCTGAACTAAACTGTCATCTGAGAGGTAGCATGTTTTCCCAATTCTCATAATTTTTTTATGATGTGGTATTAGATAATTGGAAACTATTTATTATATTTCATTTGTGAACTATAATCTAATATCACATCGATAATGAGAAGACAATGAGAAAAGGGATGAAGAATAGATCTTTTCTTTTATTTATTCATTTAGGCCACACTCAAAAGATAACATCAAGAAATATAACACTGCACTAAAATTATAGGGGAAAGTTTCAATGGAATGCAAAGGCCCACTAAAATTGAAGTTTGAATACCTGCAGTTCCGGATGTCTTCTTAAGTGACGAGGCTTTTTAGGTACTCGATGATTGGATGGCAAGAAGGCCTGGACTGGTGAAACCAGTCCGGCCCGCTATTTTGCTATCACTAGTCAAACTCAAAGCACTCTGTCTAATGTGCCCATCGTCTTGGCAGTACCTACAGGCTAAAGACATTTTAGGTCCCGTTTGCTTGTTAAATTTATCTGAATTCAATTCAGTTCAGTCTAATTTTAAATTGAGTTTAACATCTAAATACTTAACTCTCAAATTATTAAATTAATCTCAATTCAAAATTTCTTTACACGTGAGACATACAGTTTTTTTCAATTTAATACTTCTTTACTTGTGAAATTTATAATTTTTTTCAACTTTTCATAAATATATTTAAACTTATTTTAACATTTAAATACATTTAAATTCATTTTAAATAGACTCTATAAAACTCATTTTACTATATCAATTCATTACTATTTATAAAAAATTTAACTCAACTCAATATTCAAAACTGTCTTAATTTTCATCTCGAACGACTGGGACAAATGAAGTTTGGAAATTGGGTCTGGTTGATATATGAGGTAATGATAATTCCTGGTTCACCCAAGAAGATGGATCGTTTAGGTTTAGCATTACTGCCAGTGCTAATTTATTAGCTACTTTTCTTTTATTTTCGGAAAGGCTGTCCTTAACACTGAACTTGCTTAATGTGACCTGACACAATCCCATAAATCCTCTGCCTACCTTTTTTTTTTTACCTTCTTCACTCTTCCTTGCGCAAGGAAATGAGTGTAGTAGGGTCATGAATGTTATTCCTACAAAGAAAGATTCGAAATTCTAAATCCAACTGTACCCTTCAATTCGCAGTCACTACATTAGTGGTGTTACGTGAGTATTGTGATCGTGATGTTACGATTAAGATTACCCTTTTAAGATTATGGTTGGACTTTTGAATTTGTGAGCATGATTGTCGTGTTAATAATAAGGAAAATTCTATACATTATACTACTTCATCACCATTAAGTATGATATGATACATTTATCACAATTAAATAATTATTTATTAAATGATTTTTTATCATCTAATGATGATGAATGTGCCACATACTATTTAGTGGGATGAAAGTAGGATGGTAATATAGTGTATAGCATTACTCTAATAATAGTAGTGTTACTCGGATGTTATATCCATAAAAATTTTAAGATAGTTTAGCGGTGTTACACAAGTTGCATGGGATTATAAAAACTTGATATTTAAACCAATTTTCAAAACAGATCAAGGGTGGTGGGTTGTTTCCTTTTCTTCTTTTCCTTACCGCTGAAAGAAAAAAACCGATTAAAAAAAAAAAGAAGAAAGGGTTCTAAAGTCTCGTGCACGAATTTTGACTGAATATAATTATTACAAATTTTGTGCTTTAGGTAAAGAAATATTTATTTATTTATTTATTTAATTTTTTTAAGCTGGGTCTGAAGACCTTTCTCCCATCGTACATCCATTATCTATCTTTCTTTATATTTTATAGGATTCTAAAGATAGCATTTGGGAACAAAAATCCCGAAATTAAGGAAAGATTGGGACGGCAACATTACGATTAGAGAACGCTATAATTAGATGAAGCTTTGTGCATGACCAAGCTTTGTCTTCATCGAGCCCTGTTTTTTATAACAAAATTATTGAAAGCGAAAGTTCATCTTCTGCACTAAGAAAAACAAAGACTTCTTAGAAAAAAACATCATATTCTCAAACACGTGTGTAAGGCATACTTAATAACATGTTTACATA
The DNA here is from genome assembly GCA_003123785.1 of Pterocarya stenoptera. NCBI lineage: Eukaryota > Viridiplantae > Streptophyta > Magnoliopsida > Fagales > Juglandaceae > Pterocarya > Pterocarya stenoptera. The sequence goes on from QEOT01004014.1 coordinate 92,273, forward strand.
ACATAATTTGATTTGAAAAATAAATTTTAAAATTAAAATCTTACTATTTAAATGACGTGGATAGTATACTCTACCATTAACCACTAAGAAAAGGAAAATGAATAA